>MJUT01030183.1:218327-251520 GCA_002080005.1 Gigantidas platifrons
CAAGAAGTGTGTATTATATCCGCTTTTTTTAGGGATAAAGTCCGAAAAATTAATAAAGAAAGTCTGATTGGCAAACGAAAGTACAAGTTATGTAAAAGCCGTAACAGAACAAGACTTCTCCGGCATCCGATTTGCGTTTTATACGATGGTGTCAAGATGGCGTCCAGAGTAGGCGGGATTAAGCTGTAATCAGATATTTGTTGTAATAAATAGAAGGATATTAATAATTTTGCATAAATAATAATGTAGAGTGATAGAAAAATATTTGAGGAAATGAAACATACACAATTGGCTACGCACACTTGGCGTCTGATCGCCAGAAACCCCTGGAAAGGTGCGACTCAATCGAGGTCGCAAATTCCGCAAGTTTTTGCATAGGGGAAATCCGTAGCCCTATGGTCCGCCAAAAAAAAAAGGACCATAAAGGGCTACAGTTCCGCAGCTAGCATAGGTGTCAGACCGTAGCCGAATTTGTCCGTCCTCTTTATACCCGTTTGTTTTCTGGCTCCCAAAACTTTTAAATTATTTTGCTTTCCAATCTTTTCATTTTCTACGTACCTGATGAAGGTTATTCCAGTAACGTACCTGATGAAAGTTATTCCAGTAACGTACCTGATGAAGGTTATTCCAGTAACGTACCTGATAAAGGTTATTCCAGTAACGTACCTGATGAAGGTTATTCTAGTAACGTACCTGATGAAGGTTATTACAGTAACGTACCTGATGAATGTTATTCCAGTAATGTACCTGGTGAAGGTTATTCCAGTAACGTACATGATGAAGGTTATTACAGTAACGTACCTGATGAAGGTTATTACAGTAACGTACCTGATGAAGGTTATTCCAGTAACGTACCTGATGAAGGTTATTACAGTAACGCGTCGTGTGCACTCAAATTGAAAACTACGTTTTTATTATCTTAAAAAAAACAAAAGAACTCTCTGATTGATTGATTGATTGATTGATTGATTGATTGATTGATTGATTGATTGATTGATTGATTGATGTATTGATTGATGTATTGATTGATTGATTGATTGATTGATTGATTGATTGATTGATTGATTGATTGATTGATTGATTGATTGATTGATTGTCGTTTAATATCAAGTAAACAGTATTTTAGCTGTAACAATGACGAAAACAACATTTACAAACAATATATTATATAGGTAAACACATGACAATTAAATCGACCAATCGACGGAAGGAATTTTAGATTGTTATATTTTGCCTAGCAAAGGACCATACACGACCACTCAAGAAAAAAAACTACGAACTGCTACAAGTTGGTTTTTTTTTTTCGTGCATGCAGTGAGCGTCGCATTCTCCATATATATATATGTAAAACTAAACCACAACTATATACGACCAAGGCACACATTTGCGTTGGTTTTTTTTGGGCGAATGGTGTACTTGATTAGTCGATACAACTCGTGCAGTTGTGGTTTAGTTTTACACTCCGTACACTATAGAATAAACTAAGTTCTTCAAATTTTAAACTGAGAATGAATCAAAGAAAAATGTTTGGTTGATACGGGGTTTAATTCTTATTCTGAATATTTGAATGATTTTCTCGCTCTATAAATTTTATTTTCTATAAAGCATGATATAATTAGTTTCTCTGTTAGAAATACAGTTCATTGAACTAATGGCACTAATATCGTGATGTAATCGGACACAAAATCTTATGAAAATAATTCTTTCATAGAATGGCATATTTTTTTGGTTGAAATATAGAATACAGTATTCTCCCCTATAAAAAAAACTTACTTATAGAAACATCATAATTTGTATTTATTGTTTTATTAATAGTTCAAAGGGCACCTTGATGTGAAACACCAAATGTATGGTAACTTCTTTACAAGTTACGAGATACTTATTTTTTTTATTATCAAACTGGTACCCGAAACAAATCCAAATGAGAAATGTATCTCTTGTATCAAATGTCGTCTGCTGATAGATGTCAATGTTAAAGAACAGGAAAGAAAATCCATCCGTACGGGACCTACCATATATCTTTAAAATTGGTGTGGGTGGCTATGTTTTACTCAGAAATAGAAAAAATATTCACACTAAACAAAAATCATATTACACGTATTTTGGAAATTAATCGTTAAATCAAATGTTACCCCCCAAAAAAATAATTCGCTATAAAATTCCAGGTAATATTAGCCCCACACCCCTTACAACCTTAAAAGTTAAATCGTCGTTCCCTAACTCAAATGAAAAGCTAAACTTACAGAACAATGCTGTAATTCCCTTCACAATCACTGAATATTTCAATGTTGAGTAAAACTCGTAACTCAAAGTAAATGTGCCGTGATGAATATATAATGGCCGGGGTTCTGTTAGATTTTTATATAATAGACCGGTAATTGAAGCAATTTATCAACAAACAATTAAATGTCTGAATACCAACGGTTTGATTTTCTTTAATTGATCTTAATGGTATTTTACACATACAAAACTTTACAACGGTTACTAAATATAGAATGACTATCATAACAAGTCAAAAGAGCAGAAAATATTGAATATTTTTTCTACCACTTTATCACATTTTCAACCTTCGTTATAAATATTTGCTCAAAACCATTTTTTTTTAAATATTATTCATCGAGTTTTGAAAGCAAATGCGTCTGTCTTCCACAATACTAGCAATCACGTCAAATAATTTTATTTAAACTCAATCGGAACTAACTGAGCTGTTTCTTTTTAATTAGAATATGATACGTTACTATAACACCATTTATCTTGCTAAAGAAAGTTATTGAATTCTTATCTCGTATTTCCATCCGACTAAGCTACCGGATAAGTGCGTGCAAACAGTCTTAGAAAGCAGCATTTTATATGCTCCGCTGAGCGACCAAATGATAAATCTCTCATTATCAACTTTTCACGTCATTGCAGGGCACTAAGTCGTCGATTCTCTAGAAGGATTGGAAAATGACTTTATTGTTAAAGATGTCGTGTATGGAGGATTATTGCATGACTTTGTCCCATCGGAGCATGCATTATCGCATAACAAACCTTATCGTTTCAAACACACTTCTGATGATGACGATTCTGTCATTCGTTATTATCTGAATGCATCGAAAAATCCCAGCTGCATAGATCTACGAAGATATCAAATCACCGACAGATTCCAATGTCAAAACTCGACGTCAAATAATACATCTTCTTTTCATTTTATTCCCATTGACGAAAATTGTTTTGATACAAATCGTCTTTTAGATGATTCTGATCGTTTTTATTTTTTCTTTAGAATGATTGGTCTGAATAAAGAAAACAAGAAAAGTTTGAAAATACCAAAAGGGGTCTGCAGAGTCCGTAAATGGAAGGACAGACGACAAACAATAATGTTTCCGGGTTTTTTTGGGGTTTTTTTTTGTGGTGCATACATTTAAGATAGATACTGTGAAATATCTTTACGACAAGTTTGAGGATACCAATGGGGTAATCCGAACCCATAGTCTACGACAAGTTTGAGGATACCAATGGGGTAATCCGAACCCGTAAATCGAAATACAGACAACACAATGGCCAAAGGTACAAACAATGATCTACAAAACATTACACTGAAAACTAAAGATTGACAAACACGAACCCAACTAAAAACCGGAATGGACCCATGACCTTCGGAAGGATAAGCAGTTATTACATATATATATGATTTACATTCTTATCTTAAAAAAACAAATTAAACAAATAGCCTGATCTAAAGTTCTTCTCATGTTACATTCGTCTAGTAAATATGAACAATTTCATCTCTACATAAATAGATACTTAATATGTGGTTGATACACAATATATGTGTTGGACACCACTATGCGCAAACAAACACAAATAATGTAAATAAGACACAAACCCTCCTACAAACAACTGGGGGTAAAGACGAACCGAACATCGTTCCTATGCGGACATGACAATAGGGAACTCAGAAGTTGTAAAGACGTATAATAGGACAACACAAAAAAAACAGAAAAGATGAGCAACACGGAACTTACGAAGTCTTCTACAAAACATAGCAAAATTATCAGTGAACAGGAATAAAATCGTAAGGGACTGATAACCATACCGGAGTACATGAGTTTGTATCATTAAATAGTGTCTGCCGTGAAATACTGTCCTCATTTACAATTGACTCCTATGATAAAGTCCGAGGACGGAATAAAGCGCAGTGATGAATTCTTTCGGTCCATTTAAGGTTTTTCATTTGAAATATAGTACAACAGGACACAATTTCATAGGACACTATTTTGCCTTACAAGTTCATCCACGGTTTTAATGGGGTTCGTATTGCTCAATCTTTCGTTTTCTGTACTTTACAAAGTTTAGACAAAACTGAAGGGGAAATCAAATATTGACAATCCAGAGACATAACCAACATGAGGAAGGAACATGTACAAAACATAACACATAAAACTGATAAAAGATGAATGGGCATCCTGGGTCCCACCAATAAAACTGAGGACGAGCACAAGTGATCGCGAAGGGTAAGTAGTTCCTGTTTCTTTTCAGATACCACCCCTCCTGTTAAAACCGTTGAAGGAGAAACTGGCAACATAGAGTACACAAGACGAAGAAAAACAAAACAATAACACACTATGTGTTAGACAACATTATATACCAAAACAAACACAAATAACATAAATAAGACGTGCGCCCTCCTACAAACAACTGTACGTACAGATGAATCGAACATCGTTTTTATGCGGAAATCGTAACGGACATCACAACACAGAACCCAGAGCGTAAAGACACATAATAGGACAACACAGAACCCAGAACGTAAAGACACATAATAGAACAACACAGAACCCAGAACGTAAAGACACATAATAGAACAACACAAGCACAAAACACACTTCAATATACAACTGGTCTAATGACAAAGTATGTCTATTGAAAATTAAAGTGTAAAAAATGCAATCAATTAAATGTATAAAAATAGAGAGGCTCTCATGATGATGAAAATGATAGCCAATCTTGAAACCAATATTAACAAAACGAACAACGAGTCTGTTAGAAAAAGATATTTTTGAAGATACTAAAAGATGTTATTAGAGTCCGCAAATGGAAGGACAAACAATACAATGGGCAAAAGAAAAAGGACAAAAATAATTCACGAAGCATTTTGCAGAAAACTAAAGATGGAGCAACACTTACCCCCACAAAAAAACGGGATAAACCCGGGTAATTCTCCCACCTGGTTAAAAAGATTTATTATAACATGACCTCCTTCTTTCGTTTTGTAGACAAACGAGCGATTTATCGATTGGGTATAATAGCATTAGCACATGCACCCGTGCATGTGACTGACTTTTTCGTCGTAAATGTATATGTTGATGAATTATCGTCTGCTCGAAGTTGACAGCATAAATTGTGGGTGACATTTTCCGCAAATGTAAATATAAATTATCGTCTTCCAATCAAAGTATACTACCGTATTTGTACTCTTAGACATATCAGAATCGAAATAAATCATGACTCGCGGGATAAAAGACTAATATCCGCCAACCCATGTTAAAACTCAAAACACATACTGGCTTCCATGATTTATTTCTTAATTAACTATTGTGTACATATGTATACCGTATTATATTTTGGTTTAAATATATTTTATTTCTCAAACATACGTAATACAAGAAACAAGTTGCATAATTATTACAAAGGATTATAAAAAACAAAAAAAACAAGCATAAGTATGCTAATATAAATATGTCTTTAAATATTTTAAAGTTTGACCTCAAACGACGAACCCAATAGATCCTGTGTCATTTATTGGTACAAAACTGAATCTTCATATAACAATCCTGAATCATGCAAAATGTAATTGCATTTCCATTCTGTTTTTTAAAACGATATTAAAGTCCATTCTTGTCAAACAAACAAATAATAAACAAAAATTATGCACCTTCGGAAACGTTACATTCGTGTTAATATTGAAAATTATGTCATAAAATGTCGCTTTACTTGCAAAAAAAATTTCTTAAAGCTACATAAATTATTGATAAGACTGGCATACCTAGTTGGTACCTATGTTTCCAGAACGGTTAGAATCGTGTCGTTTGTCGTGACAGCTGACTACCACGTGGTATGTGAATTTAATAGTTCTTTCAAAAAGAATACCGGTATACATTTAGTTTTATAAATATTATATTATCGTTGAAAAATTATAATCGCCTCGGTTGTGTAATTGTTAGCATGCTCGCCTAGAATGCGATAGACCGTGAGTTCGAGTCCCTTTCGGGTCAAGTCAAAGACTATAAAATTTGTATTTGTTATTTCTGCTCTTTACATGTATAACATTAAAGAGGACGCGTAAAGACTGTTTGGCTAGGAATCAGGATAGCGTGTCCGAGTGGAGCGACATGTCTACCAGCGGACTGTTGTTTCAGTGGGCTAGCATTGCAAAAATCCAACAAACCGTGTTGGTCTAGTACAAAACGGACATCTTTATCATTTCATCGCATGTAACTTGTTCTCGCCATGGTATAGCTGAGAAATCGTTGAATTTGGCGTTAAACGACAATCACTCATTTATTCACTTTAAAAATTAGAATTGCAAACAGATATTATGTCTTTCCAAATTTCCAAATAGAATGGTGACATGTGGTCAGAGGGAGGATCGCACACTTGATTTGACGAGGAAATTAATCCGTTAACGATAAGAGGTCCCCTGGGGACAATATGTCTTTATCACAAACATCTTGTTTTAGTAACAACAACTGACATGTTCTGTTACATCTGATACTGTTAAAAGTCATAACAAAATTATCATGAACAATCAATAAACATTTTTGTATTGTATTGTTCAGTCTAGAGAAATTGAATTGTATTGTCAAATGTCCCATTTTAGAAAAAAAAATGTACATTCTGGAACTAGAATTTATTTGTAATCCACTTTAAAATATATCACTATACTAAAGCACATGGCCTATATTAAATATAGTGTGAGTCGAGTAGACGCAAGTCGTAACCTCTGACCGTAATAACTTGTGTATCACATGTTTTTGTGTGATACATGTACCTATATATATTATCTACTCATTCTGTCATCTTTAAATAATTAATGCTCCCGTAGAGCAGTCTGAAGTTTATTGAATAAAGTTGTTGAAAGAAGGACACTGCCGTACATCAGATTTGGACTACCGTTTTGCACCGACTCTGATGAAAAGAAACAGCGACAGTCAGTAATTCCACCAATATCATCAAATTAAATACATACCTCTAACCTTGGAGTTCGTGTTACTCGGTCTTTATTGTTTTGCAGTGTTTATAGTAGATCTTTGTTTGTCCTTTTTCGTTTGGCCATGGTGTTGTCTGTCCTTCGATTTACGGATTCTGATTACTCCTTTGGTATCTTAGATTTACGGATTCTGATTACTCCTTTGGTATCTTAGATTTACGGATTCTGATTACTCCTTTGGTATCTTAGATTTACGGATTCTGATTACTCCTTTGGTATCTTAGATTTACGGATTCTGATTACTCCTTTGGTATCTTAGATTTACGGATTCTGATTACTCCTTTGGTATCTTAGATTTACGGATTCTGATTACTCCTTTGGTATCTTCAAGCTCTTCTTAAAGCGTTGAACATCAATAAAGATCATGGCATGTTACGCTGGAAAGCCATTTCCCGTCTCGAGACAAGCACAAATTAGTGGAGGTGTTAATTCGAGACAAGCACAAATTAGTGAAGGTGTTAATGGTATACATTAATGTATATGTAAGGATTTGGACATTGACCATTTAAGATCTGTAGCGGAAATAAAATTCTCTTCATGCATTTTAGTGTGTGAAATACCTTTGAAATCCATTCCAAATTTTGAAATGCGAGCATTTGACATGAGAAAATAATCGCTCTTTGTTAAACGTCTGATTGTTCAGTTTCATATTTTTATTCAGGATGTCGTTCTGAAACGAGAAAAACATTCCCACCATACATCCATTAGTTTGTGAAATAGCAGATATGTCATCCGTTCTGAATTTTAGAGTGTGGTCGTTTTAATGAGAAAGTTTGTTAAAAGTCTAATTTAACAGGTTCCTAGTTTCAGGATTTCAAACTGTCTACGTAATAACGTTTCTGCCAATATAAAGATCACACACATGAGAAGTGTATAACACCCGCTAAAAAATATATTTTATGAAAGTGTCCCGGTCGTTTCTTTTTTTACGTTCATGTGTTGCGTATTTTAACAAAATATAATAAGAGCTTCATTACATGAGAATTGTGATGGGAATTAAAACATATGATTGATTGATTGATTGATTGATTGATTGATTGATTGATTGATTGATTGATTGGTTGATTGATTGATTGATTGATTGATTGATTGATTGATTGATTGATTGATTGGTTGATTGATTTATTTATTTATTTATTTATTGGTGTTTAACGCCAACTTTAGCAGTATTTCAGCTACTAGTATATCGTGGCGTGCAACATGTTAATGATTAACTTATATATTAAAATTTTTGGGGACAGTTATTCTTTTTGTTTTATTTTATTTTTCTTCTATTTCATAGTTCTACGTGTAATGTAAAACTTCTATAGCGGTTGATAACTTCCAACATTGATCATCCAGTTGTGGAACAGCACAATAATTTTAAATGACAAAACTATCTATAAATCTGATTTATTATTCATATTTTGTTATCATGGCATGAAATAGCGTGACCGGTTAGCCATTTATTTTGGCATTTCATGTGGACTTTTCGCATCGGCTACCCTGGATCAAATTGTCAATCTGTGGGGTGAGGGATCCAACTGTGCGGTCGAACCAGCAGATGGCTACTTAAATCTTAAAATTACTATTTTATGCTTAGGAAACAAAAACAACAAATCATTCCAGTTTTCACGATTCTTAAAGTGAAAGCGCCCTTAGCATTTAACTTTTTTTTTTATTCTTTTAAACTTTTTAATTTTTTTTTTTTCTCACTTCCGGACATTACCGAACGGAAGCTACGGACAATGACGAACAAGTGTCATCGCAGGATTACGCAAGTATTCTGTGACAAGTTGACAAGCAGTCGAAATCCAATCAAACCTTTATTCAAAAACTGTGAATTGATAGTCATGCATACATAATACCAAATTAATCCATTCAATTTCACCAATACAAGTCGACCATCCAGAAATTTGTTTACAATTAAAGATGTGAAAAAGTTGACATTTTCCCCTGAGATGTTGCATCGAATGCCCTAAAGACTGAAATCAATACATGTACTCAGGAAAAAAATCAACAACAGTCAAATAAATGCACATTCTTATTATGTTGATATATATCTAGTACAATACAGGTACATGTATATATGTGTTTTGGCAAAAACAAACATAGCTCCTCGCGTTCTGTAGAAAATACCAGATCATCTCTATATTAATATGGGAAAATAACGATCAAGATTGGTTTGGTTTTTTCTATTAAAATATAAGAGATCGTTGTCCTTGTGATAAATCCACCGAGAATCGGTTTTTCCTATAGTCTACATTTTTAACCCATATTGTGTGCAATTTTATATAGATATTTTATAAAGATTTTTATATTGATGATTCTGAAAACAACCACGATACACCGAGTATGTAAAAGGGTTTGGGTTCTGGTGTTTAACGCCACTTTCAACAATATTTCAGTTATATCTTTGCGGTCTCGATGTATAAAGGGGCAGTTTTCCAAATAATATATATAGATATATGCATTTATCTAAATTAAATATGCATGTTTGTTCTCGAATTTATGTGTTTAATTTTATTAACTTGGTATAGCATATGAAATATTAACACTTTGAAATAAATTAATTTGCATTATTTTTTTTGTTTGTTTACAGGACATCGTCTTGAAACGACTATAATATACTTATATTATATTTAGTAAACATATATACATATTTAATAATATTATCAGTTTTAGTTCTTGTTCTAAAATTCTGTAAATAAACCAGAAATTCTGTGTATTATCATAAAGGGAGGATTGCTATTACACATTCATACCAATATCTAGAAAAATCTATATTTTGGTTATTCAAGATTCAAGACTCATAGTTCAATATTTACTACATTATTTAAGCTTCAGACATATTGTGATGTATTGTTAACATACATATATCTTTATTCTCATAAACCATGTATTTACAAAGGTATAGAGATACATAAATAATAAATAATCATAATCGTAATCATATACAATGTTGACATGACTGGTTAGAAAAAAGAAAAAAAAACATTTTGTTTTAATTTTTGTGTGATAAAGTTTAAGATCAATAATCTAATATTTACTACTTTATTTAAGCTTCAGACGTATTGTGATAGATGGTAGAATTGACTGGTTAAATCATCGTAAATTATTTTAAAATATCGACATCCCACCAAATTTGATAGTTAATCCAATTATACAGAGGAAGTTAAAATTTGCAAACTGCACCACACAAAGGACATGTGCTTAATTTACGAGTGCGACTCGGGGGTACTGGTCAAGTTAAAATAAACAATGGACAAGGGTTTGTGTGAAGATTTAGTGGCATCAAAACAAACCCGATATCTTTGTCTAAGGCAAACCAAATTTCTATAGACGTTGCAGGAAATTATAAATAAAATTCTTTATCACTGGGTGTCAGATACACAATTCCATATCATATTCTTCATTCTTTCTTTGAATAATCCAATATTTTGAAATTTGGTCAATTATTCCAAATTAAAAATAAACCAAAACTAACGAAACTGTTCAAATTCATTCGTGTCCTACAATATCATGCTAGTCCACCTAGTTAACCATATATCTCTGTCATCCAAATGAAATGATGTTATTTCATTTGTGTAATTATTATTTAATTTTGTAGACCATCTTGTCTTGTCATGTGTATTTATTATCTATTTATGTTAAATTGGCAAATTCTCTGTCCCACTGTTTAAACTATGGTTTTATGAGAAATAAAGAATCTTGAATCTTTGAGAATAATTTCATGTTGTATTCAAATTAATAGGAACACTTAGAATTAAAATTTACTATGAAGACTTTTTTTCTTACACAAATAAGTTCCACAAATAAAAACAAAATGCAATACACGTGTAACATCCCCCACCCCCTTTTCTCAAGATTTCCAGATTTTGTTAGATAACTCTCAGACACAATATATGTGCTACATGAGGTCAGCATATAAAACAAATTTGACATACATGACGAAATAAGTTAGGAATTATGGTGTTTAATGCCACTTCCACAATATTTCATTTGTATCGTGGCAGTAATGACGAAATAAACAGATAACAGATATAATACATGGCAGATACAATGCATTGTTATTTTGACTGAAATAAATGAATACAATATTATAAGATGCTAGCAAGTTTCCTTATAAAACATGATATTATGATATATAGATTAGTAAATAAAAAAAATAATAGTCCTTATAGTTTCAAGTCACTTGGGTCTGTTGTGTAGTAATTTGGAATAAATTTCTGTAACAGATCCTGAACTGGGCTGAACTTCATCACTTTAGAAACATTGATTATGTATCTATTTTATTATCTATGACAGCTCCATGTCAAATTGATCAATTCATTCCAGTTATTATTCTTATCAACTTATATATTGATTGCAAAAGATAATTTAGAAACAGATGATTTTTTATATATTTTTTTTATAACTTTAGCCGTATTTGAGCTATATTGTGGCGTTATATTTTGATAATAGGCCAAATTTATTTTAAATTTCCCTAGAAATAAACAGATTTTTTTTCAAAATGTAAGCTACTCTATTTTTTTTTTTTTTTTTTATAAATTTTTGGGATAAATATATTATAAATTTGATTTGAGATAAACAGACTGTTATATTTGTATGTATTTTGTTTTCTCTCAAAATGTAAGCTACTCTTTCCAAAATAAACAAATATGATATCGTTTGTTAAACAAAACCATTTTAAATAAATGATCAGATAATAGGATTATACTAAGACTTATTCATCTATAGAATTTTTGTTTTATCGTTTCGTCGATTTATATAAGTAACACTTATCCTTAAAAAATATACAGTACATGTAAAAAAAAAATACTCATAAAAGGGTGAGAGAAAGTATTATTTTCTATGAATGTAAATCTACCCAGACGAGTGAATTACTGCTTAAATACTAGCTATTGTTTGTTCTAAGAAAATCCGTTTTACAAACAAGATCTAAAATGCCGCAGTGTTGTCACTAAAAAAACCAATCACTCCTCTTTAAACAAATTAATAGATTATCTTATTATAATTGTCATACACGGGAAATTCCAGGGTAATTAGGGGACAAAAGATAATTGTTTAATTCAATTAACAGGTAGACGGTGGTGTAAAAGGGACTGTTATATTGTGGGTTAATGGTCGAATTTTAGCATCTATCGTGTGAAAATTTCTTTGGGCGATGGACAAATATTTTCACACTTTCAAGTGCAAAAATTGTCAGAAAGCGGAAATAGGTTGAGATTGTTGAAACTGATATGGAAATCTTTAAAAGAATAGGAATAGTCTTGAGGGGGAGGGATTTTCAAGGTACCACGTTAATATTTTTTTGTTTTGAATTTATTATTCCATATATTATTATATTTAAGTGCAAAAACAAAAATATACTAAGAGATATTTTATTACATAAAAGATTTAAAATTTCTGGTAGTTTTCTCCCTGCACTCCGGTTTTCTCCACCAATAAAACTGACCCCCCACGATATAACTGAAATATTGTTGAAAGTGGCGTTAAACACCAAAATCCTAACTCATAAAATTTCTTCTATTCATCGTTTACCCTTCTGTATAACTAAAAATATCATCAAAATGAAGATGGGTGAAAAATTTATCAATAACATATTAAAAATTATCGTCCTAAAGTCGAAGTTTTCAATTCAATCTCACATGATTTTGAGAAATTGGAGTACAAGTTGTCTTTTTATTCCATTCTAGTTTTTTTCTTTTAACCGTAATGGTGTCAAATTTGAATTAAATAATTGTTTGGGGGAAATTCGGGTCTGACTGATCTTGGGTGAATTTTATGAAATGTCATCATTTTCTCAAGTTCTATAAGATGAGAAAAGTACTACATTTGATTGTAGGATTGAGAGACAACTGTAGTGAGTCCTTCATACATATATTTTTTTAGACTGGTGTCACGCGACAAAGATTTACTACAAATAATAATGAAATACAGTATTATGATTACTCGTCCCCCAAAACCATTAATAGTGTAAAATTTCATATTCTTTAATGTTAGATGATGTTATTTATTGAATTCTTTGTCATTTGATATTTCATTTAATTGTTGATTTATTTGTATGCCGTGAAGACTTCATTTCAATTTAAATGTTGTGAAAGTTTACAGCTTTTAATTGTATTTCAATAGCTGTCAGTTAACATAAATGTGCATATATCATGTTATTTTGCTTTTTGTTTAAATATATTCATATAATTTATGTTTGATATTTTGATATTTCATTTTATTCTATTTTTTTCTTAACAAGAAATTGAAATATATACAAAAGATCAAATAAATAACACAGATTCATAGACATTATTCTTTTTTTTTATTTTTAGCAATCCAAAATTTTAACATGGACCTTTTCTTAAAACTTGAATAACACAAATTCATAGTGAACAAAAATCTTCATTGGAAGTGGACTTTTGTTTAAATCTGAAAATAAACAAAATTCCTTTAGATATACATTTATATTGATAATTAACCACTTATTATTCTATTGACCCTTTAAAAAAAAGGGGGGGGAGGGGCAAAGACCAACATTTTATAGATTAAACATATTTTATTGCTAAATATTTTAATAATTGAAATTGACACAGGGTATATAAACTTATAAGGGTCCTCTCCACATAATAAACCATTTTATAAGTGGATTGGGGCTGTCCTGGAATATCTTTGATAGAAACTTTAATTTAACCTTTAAAAATTCGTGGCCTGTCGGTATTTGCGTCACCACACCTCTGAAACCATTAGAGACCCACACAAAAAATATGGTTCTGCAAGTGCAACTAGTCATGTCGGTTGAAAATGAATGATGGAATGAATGATTTTTAGCTTTTAAATTAGCTTAAAATAATGACTTGGTACACGAGCAGTGTTTATTAAGGAAGATTTAATTTCATTTTTTCTTAGAATGCAAGAGAAATACCAATAACCGAAACATTTTATACCACTACTTTCAAAATATATATTTAAATTTTCTTGAATTAAACCATGAAGAGAAACTAACAAAAATACTTAACCCGTCAACACCCGAACAAATTAGGACTGTTACGTCTTTCACAAGACAGTCATTAGAACTGAGCGAGGGAGACTCATCACAGTCATAATTGCAGTTCATGTTATTGTATTTTTTATGTAGTCATGTATGCTTTATTTGTCTTGTCTGTACATGTATATTATGTAAATTGTAATGCTAAAACCCAAATGGGTTACTTGTGTGCATTAATAAAATAATAGTAATAATGTTGCTATTATTTGGTCGATTTCGTTTTAAATAAGATGTCGCGAAATACCGCCAAGAATTTATCCCTGTCGAATACTTTTCTATATATAAAAAAATCTATCTAAAAAAAAACGAAAGTCATTTAATATAAATGAGTTAATACCCAGTAACAGCAGCATAATCAATACCACAATACTCTTATTTTAGCCCCCCCCCCTTTTTTTACAAAAAAAATACAGACTTTTTAATTCCATGTGACTAATATAGTTGATGTCACTGTAGTAGACAGGGGGGGGGCAATGTTTGACTACACAGGGCACATCAAAGATGATTAAACAGAAAGGGATTTTTACAATATATAATAAAATATCGTATAACCCTATGAAAACAATACGATGGACATCAGTTCTTTTGTGGTACCATACCACAACAAACCGCAATCTTTAAGCAAACAAGCTTTTAAAAACTTACAGAATTTCTCCGTATACAACTTAAGACATTTAACACCAAATCAAAGTAAAAATTTTAGCAAATATTGAACTATACAATGGATTATGTCTTTCGCACTATCCGTGAATTTTATGTACATTTTTGCTATCGATGTCACTTGAATGAGCTGGGACGATTGTCTGATTTTTAAATACATATTTAATTTCTTATAAAAGCAAATATTTTATAAAGAACGGGTACTCTATGATTCATAGATTTTTTTAATTTTCACATTGGATTTAGATCGCAAATGAATAAACCTCTACTACTGCACAGCCTCTATACCAAAGAGGTCACGATCCTCCTTATGAATGGTTACAATTATATTGTAATTCACATTTAATATTCAAATGATATTTCATATCAACCGATGGCTGACGGCATAATTCACACCCTCACTGCACATCCCATTGATCAAGCCGCAACGACATACATGATTGACAGCTAAATCATTGTGAAGCTCCGCCCCTTTTACTATTTTGTGAATAATCGAGGAATAAAATGTTACAGAGTTGTATTGAAATAAATGTTTGCATGTACCTTACCAAATGGTCTAAAGTAGTCTGTGTTATTGATGGTAGAAAAATTTCGAGTTGTGTAAATAACGAATAAACAACTTTGAATATTTTACGTGTAATTATAGCTGCTGTGATTTAGGAAATTTGGAGAAACTTAAAAATTGTATATAATATATTCTGTGGAAAATGTTATATGGCAAAACATAGAATTGAATGATATATATATTTTTTAACAACATTGGTTTAATCTAGTACATTTTGGGAAATATAATTTCCCCGTCTGATAAAAATTTATGAACTATTATTTGGATTGTATGCATTCAACTTCAATTGTGGCGGTCGGACGGAAATCGGCGATGGTGCACTGCGCCGGATGTGAGCGGCCGATTTTAGACCGATTTTTACTTAATGTTTTAGACAGAGCTTGGCATGCGAAATGCGTCCAATGTACAGACTGTAAATCACCACTAACAGATAAATGTTTTTCAAGAGATGGTAAACTATTTTGTAGGAATGATTTCTTCAGGTAAGCAAACACGACTTCATTTTGCAAATTTTTGTAATAAATGTATTTTCCCTATTTTGTGTTGAAACACGGATATTTAGATAAGGGAGAAACAACATACCTCATTATTATTATACAAAGATTGTGCTCATGTCATACAAATTCCACTAATTATAATCACAAAGGGCTGTTTAACCAATATTACTTTTATAAAATATTATATCTGTCATGTGATCGTGATATGTTGAGTGATTTTAAAGATAAATGATCATTAATAGGCACTCGAAACGTAAGCAAATTAGCGATATCAATATCTTAAAATTAATAATTAACGAAGAGTTTATGATCTTATAAATTTTTAGTGCATTAACCCACGTCTTATCAATAGGTCCCGTTAGAATCTAGGTTATTGTTTAATTGGCAAAATATCCATAAAAAAAACACATTTTTTTTTCAAATGCAAACATTAATACGTGAGAAAATACCAGTTTTAAGATCGTATATTTTTTCATATTAAATATTGAATGAAAGCAAATGTGCTATTCTGTTTCGTTCATTTCTGTTTTTTTCTCTTTCTCTCTCTCCAATCTTATTACCGCCACGATATAACTGAAATATTGTTGAAAGTGGTGCTAAACACCATAAACTAGTAAATCCTATTAAACACAATATAATTATCGATGAGTTCAAACAATTTGAAATCCATCTAAATATTTGAGGGAGACAAAAATGTTTCTATAGGCAATATTAAAATAAAATATGGAAACAGCTACAAGATAACTACAATAATACTTTAGAAATGTGTTGTAAAAATTAAATATTTATGATTTTATAGACACAGTAGCGATAGAATATTATCTAATTCTTTATTCCTCAATCATCTGTCATGAGACAAAAAAAAATGATTTATTAACTTGATTTATCCATTAACAATTAATAATGTAATTGTGCTTCTAGATTGTAATAAAAAAAAAATTAAAAACATTTGTGTATTGAATAATTAATATTTAATTATAATATATATTATTATATAATATAATTAATATTCGTTATGCTATATACAAATAACTATTGTGATAAAATGTCACGATAGAGCTGAAATACTGCTAGAGTGGTTAAAGTGGCGTTAAACACCAAACAGCCAATCAATCAATAAAAATAGTCTCTCCAATAAAAAAAAATTCTATTTCATGTAATGAAACCCCACGATATAGCTTAAATATTGTAAAAGTTGGCGTTAAACACCAGGCAATCAATCTATAAATAAGAAAAATTCTCTCCATTTTTCAAAAAAAATATTTCTCTATTTCAGACGATATGGAACAAAATGTGCCGGATGCTCGCAAGGTATTTCACCAAATGATCTCGTACGTCGCGCCAGGAATAAAGTTTTTCATCTTAAGTGTTTCACATGTATGATCTGTCGAAAACAGCTTTCTACAGGCGAAGAACTTTATATTATGGACGAAAATAGATTTATCTGCAAAGAAGATTATATAAATAGCAAACTCCAAGGTAAGAACAAAAGTACCATATTCCTCAAGTCTCGGTTTTTTAATTTGTAGTGGTCAAGTCTGGAAAAGTTCTAGGACCAATGATTTCAAATCTGTGTCCAATTCGACGGGAACAAAGTTAGTGTAAAAGAAATCTTCATATTTGTAAAAATTATACTATGTAGGACAAAATATATATGTTTAAAATAAAGGAACTATTTGCCTTATCAAACATACTTCCGCGAGGGAGAGAGAGAAAAAAAGGGAATACCATCTTTCAATTATTCAATAACAAATAATGAAATGATAATTACATTTTTCTTCAATTTGAATCGGAAAACACTTTCCCTTTTCCCCGTCTAGATTTTGTTTTGTTTTTCTTCGTCATGTGTACCCTATGTTGCCAGTTTCTCTGGATTGTACTTTTTTGATTGTCCCTTCGATATTCTCTAACGTTTATTCATAAACTTATAAACATGAAAATATACAATGTAAAAATCATTTGATATTTTAAATATCAATTGAATTGACTTATTAAAATTAATAATTTGTATTTTTTGCACCCATTAAATATTACTATGATCAAAGGGTGACAGCAGTACATGTATATAAATGAACGTCACACGTGTCATATATGTAAATATTAGCTTCTGTGTCCAATCTAATTATTAGCTTGTATCGTTGTACATTTCCAAACAGATATGATTTCCATTAGAAATGTTTATCTCATCATCTTGTACCCTCCCTAGGTGGTGATATTTGATAAGGCGTCAAAACCCCTTCACCGACAAAAATCACAAAAATGTAGTTTCGAGATCAGATGAAATATATTATCTACAAAACAACTCCGGTATACATATTTTGATACATTCAAATCTTAATTTTGTTATCATTTTAAAGAAATATCATAGCAATTTTTTTTTTTAAAGTGGCGTTAAACACCATAAACCAAATCAATCAGAACTATTTTACACGTGTGCGGCCTTCACATTTTGTGTCTCACTCCCTAATATTTTTTTTACCAGCGTAATGTGAACACATCACAGACTTTCATATTCGAAATTCACAGGAGAATCTCACCATGCTAGGCGACATATTAATAAATCGCAACATAGATTTAATTGACAAATGGGTGCCTTGCGTAAAAAGTTAGTTTACTGCAGTCACTAGGTGCACAAGCATTTAAACAAAGTGTTGAAAATAGCACCCAGTGTCCTATTCAACATTGTATAAAAAATGTTTTTAAAAATATGTAAACATTAAAATCTCTGCAACAAACGGTATTAAAAACCCCCTCCACAACTATATGAGAAAAATAATAGCTATAGAGAGGCACTTATATGATAGTCAAGTTTACATAGAAATTTAGACCGGGAATAAGTTGTATAGCCAAAATCTTAAAAAGAAAAGTCTTTTCAATGGTTTTTATATGTATAAAATATTAAAATTACCTGACCGTACTATACAAACAATTAAACGCTTCTATATACAGAAAAGTGTCAACAGATTTTTCTTGTGTGCTCGTAATTTTGTCAATACAACTTTAAGACAATGCTAAAACAAATAAACTTCAAAATTTTCCAACTTGTTGCGATTTGTATTTTTTTTCACCTTGAAGTATAATTTGACATTTTCAAAATTAAAATAAATATAAATCTCGAATTAAGTGCAATACACGACTTTTAATTGTTTTTTCCTTCTTCATATAGGAAGCACCTGCTGAAACGAACAAAAACGTATTTTAAATTTGATGAGAATTTTTTAATATATAATATTTCTAATGGTGATTGACCTCGTGTCGTTTTTTCCCCTTCATTTTAAATATTGAATATTTGTTTTAAATGATATTTAGAAATGAAAAGTGATTTAATAAAAGGGAAATTAACACCTCGTCATTTTCCAAGAAATATTTTGTTAAATATAGTTCACACGTTTTTTTTGTTTATCATTTGTAACTGAAAGCTGTATGTATCACTACCAATGACGCCTAAAATCAACACAGGCCTCGTTTTTAAAAATATATCTATAATACATCTATCAGAACAATAATAAACAGTAAAATAGCTACAGTTTCAGTTTTATCTCCATTGTTTACTTACATAAGGTCTCCGTTTTTACAGGGAAAACATTTTACCAAAAGTTTAATCTTTAGTTTCATGTGTATGTTTGTAGATGTTGTTTGTACTTTTTCTTTTTTGCCCATTGTGTTGTCTGTTCTTCGATTTACAGATTCTGATTACACCTTTCGTATCTTCAAACTCTTCAGGCCGCCAAACTTCGGAAATTAAAAAAATATCTGAAATATGAAAAGTTGCTTGTTATATAGCATGGCATCTATATCGAATTTAATATTTATAAAACCTGACGTTAAAAAATAGAAATACACATTTTTTTTTCATTTATTTGAAAAAAACAAACCGATATGGGATTGAAATAAGACTTGGTTCCGTTACAATGACAATGCTTGTGAAATGTTCTATCTCGAGCCAGAAACCCTCTATGATGACAGTGCTTGTGAAATGTTCTTACTCAATCCATAAATTGCTTTATGTCAACGATGATGACTACAGTATAAGTCACGACTAATGTTTTTGAAATTATGAACCTCTTTGGGATAAAAGTTGTAAAATATAATAAACTGAAATCGCGTGTGATCTTGATACTAAAACAAAGAAACGTCAGACAGGGCAGACTATGCCGCTCGTTAACATGAAAAAGACGTGTTAAAATATTCCCTCTGAAGGAATCATTCCCTTATTTTTCTTCCTTCTACTGACAGGCGTAAGAAATAAAGAATCGTTCATTTGTCTGGTATTCAGAAAAAAATATAAAAATACCAAATTTTCGTGTTGTGCTAAAACGCGAGAGTGCACAAGGGGGAAGGAACCATGTGACATTTACACAAATGGCTCCCGTCGTCTGTAAATTTGAACTTCTCAATTTCAAACTGTAATCAACTATAATCTGGTATGATGTTTATAAAAGTCATAAAAATTAAATCTAATATTTACAAATTAAATTCGACATATCAAAGACACGTTGCCTAAGCTATGCCCCCCTTGTTGGCGTTTTATGTTAGCATGTTGTAAAATTTCAAAATTATATTCTTTAATAACATATTGACAAATGAGTGCACACAAAATTTGATTTTTTACATTATGAAACGTTTCTTTAAAATTTCACAATTCTTTTGAGAAGAAAGAAAGTGACTGTTTAATTAAAATTTTCTTAAGGAAGAAATTGTGTTACATGTCACAAGTTTTCACTCTGCGAAAATCTTCATAAAGTATTGCATTTTGTAAATAAATTTCGGTGTCTTGAAAAAAAATTAAATAGTAACAAACTTTCGACCATTCCTCATCCTTCCTTTATAATACTTTCCAATGACATCAGCTGTAATTTCGGTGTCTTGGATTTTTTTTTAAAAGTCTAAAACTTTCTACCATTCTTCACTCATCCTTTATATATACTTTCATCAGCTGTATTTTATCAATCAAGACTTCACACAAATTTCATATTGACATGTTTGATTTTAAAATTCTGATTAAATTGCAAAGCGACATATCTCTGTTCATTACCAGTGATAAATTTACTCCGTCAATTTCAAGAATTGTTTAACCATTAATTCGCTCTATCATTACACTTCATTAACAATCGTGATAGAATCAAGATAAATACCCACTAGAGCTATTTTAAAAATGTTTTCTTTTTCTCAAATCAAAGGTCTTTGTACGCATATTATCACGCACAGTTAATAAAAGGGTTTGAACATCATCGGTCTGTCATTAATGCAAATTCGATTGCTTGTTTAATCAACATCTTAACGGTTCTTCGTAATCTTTTCTGCAGTTGTCGGGAGTCTATTAAACTCCAACACGCGCATATTTTGGACCCCCTTTTTCCATCAATTAAATATGCGCTTAACCCCTTATTTCATATTCTATATTTAGATATAAGGCTAATATGTTTTGTATGTAATAAATATTGATATTAATGCACATCCGACATAAAAAAAAACGTTGATCAATAATACCTGTTACTATTTTTAGTTTTCTCGTTTAAGAAGTAAATATACACATTATTCAATTTATTAAATGATACCGCTTGTGACACCTTGTGGGTAGGTAAGACTATATTTTGCGCACATTTGCATGTGTCTTTCGCAAATAGCCTTCAAAAGAAAAGAAAAAGTACCGTCTGTAAAGATAGACCCCATTATATAGATATATGAACCAAATAAGGGATGAGATTGTAAGAAATAAAAAAAAAAAAATAATAATAATAATAATAAGTGTCCCTCCCCACATTGATATTTTCTGAGAAAGTGCAAAATCACGATGGGATATCAAGTTTTCAAAGATAGCTTATAAATATTTGGAGTGCATAATGGGACGGCAAAAATCCATCAAAGACCAAAAACAAGTCTTTTTACTAAATGATTTACTTGTGCAAACTGTCGTCATTTATTCCGAATAGATACATAATACATAATTCTATATATATTCAATACATGTTTGAACGGCAAGTAAATTTTCTGCTTGGAAGATGAAAGGGGGTAAATCAAATTATCATTTGCCAGCTTTCGGCGACCATTTTATAACCTTCTGTTAATAACCCACACAACTTTTCTTCATATGGAGAATCAGTTGATTAGATAAATCATTCGCGTTTCGAATCAGACTCGGGCGGTTGTCCATTTCACAAAATTACATTACTGAGGTGCAAATTTCATTAGTTCCGAATGATCTTGTTATGAACTCTCAGACCATGTTAAGCTATTACAGATTTTAGTCGTTACGCGTGTCGAGAACTGACCACAACGAATTAGATTCTTTTCCCTAGTGTAGGAAACTATTTCATACAATTTCCATTGAGATTATTATATATATCATAATTACTTTTCAAGGAAATGTTTGGTGAAAAGGGGAAAAAAGGGGGATCATTTTAAATAATTAAATATTGTGTAATCAGAAGACCGAATAGAATATGACTTTTCATCTCTAAATAGAACTTGAACATAATAAATTTGAACTTTAGTGATAAATAAAAAATAATATTCTTTGTTAAATAAGTAAGCATCAAAGTTAAACCACAGAAAAACAACACATAAAGGAAAAGTAAAGAAAAAAAACTAAAATAAAATAAAATGGTCGAACATTTTCCTTTTGACTTTGCACTAGCACTTATTCAAATAATATCAAAGTGGATAACCTTTTTGAAGTTCTTTGTTCTTGTGAATTTCAGTAACCCAATATGACTGTCCTTAACAGCAAAAGCGAACTATACAAGATCTTTAAAACGTCGTAACTTTGACATAATTTTTATCAAACACCATTTTTTCCCAAGACATAAAAATCTTGGCGCCATTGTAGATGTGAACCATCTGAAAAGGATCTTTTTATTTTAGAAATGAAACACAAACCATTTTGTGCTTTAAAAGACATGTTTAAACGTTTTATTTCAATTAAGATACTCGTTAAATGGTATATAATTCAAGAGTTGGCAAGAAATTCTCGTTACCGGTCTCGTGGCCTTCGGAGAGACGTCAGTGGGAGGTTCTTTTCATCTCTTACTATTAGAAAATATGAAAGCAACATTATAATTTCATTTCAATGTAAAATGAAAAGGAAGAAGAAAATACAAATTATCAACCTTGTTTTACATTTTGTAGACTTACTGGCGTACATGTATAGTAGTCGGTAAACAATGGCAAAAGAAATCATATTTTCTTTGAAAGCTTGCCCCCAAATCACTGTGATCACTTGTAAGTTACACTTGGTTGAATTTATGTACTTTAAATGTTTAATTTCAATAAGACAAATTTACGTTTATCTGGTCCATTTACGAGCGGATATTCGTTAAGTATTCTAAATTCCGGATCAATATTGGTTGGTTGCGTCGTTTTGTTGTTTCATGTGTTTTCAACATCCGAGATACGTCCGATTTAGTTTAAATATTAATGACGTATTTAAGAGAAATTATTGGATTCTATAGAATCTTCTTTAAATCTTCACTTCATGATTAATTGATACAATTAATCATATCTTTCAATGCCAGTCCTTATGCGATCCTGTATTTCTACATCGACTATATCGACCTGTTCTCCAGAACGTTTATTTGAACAGTGGTTCGTTCATGGTATCGACCAAAACCCAAGAATGAAGCTGATGGTACGAAAACGATCATGAAAACTTGAGTAGAAGGTACTTAAGACGGATCACTCGGCCCAAAGCCTGAATGATTTCTTCTCAAGTCAAACGAACACATGTAAAGCATACTTCAAAGGGATTTCGACTATCTGTGTCAAACTTTAAAGGATGATAACTGTTTATTTTGAACATTCGGACAGCTTTTATTTGTAAATATTTGATTATTTGCGATACGACTTTCTAAGTGTTCAGAAAAGTGTAAACACAAACTGTCTTGGCATATCCACATTTTATATATGGAACAAATATATCACAAAATTACCATAAAAGAAAAGATTTAGAAAGTAGATAAATGTGACTAATATATTTTTTAATATATTAATAATTTATTTACGCATTAGCGTGATAGTTTGATAAGGCAATCAAGCCAAACAAACACACATCAATAATATCATTAGTGGATCAGATGAAAAGTATTACCCACATCTTTTTATATTACAGTCTAGATGAACTTTATACATTTTTGAACGAAGTCAAATATTGTTGATTTTGAAAGTCGCGTTAAACGCCATAACCATATTTATATATTAATTTCTCAATGAACCAATGAAATACCTTGGTATAGAGAATTACAAAGCTATTTACAAATACAGTTAGACCTGCTTTAAAGGACACCTCTATATAACAAATCACTGTGTATAAAGGGCAATCTCAGTTTCCCCATTAATGAATAGTGCGTATAGCATGTAATTTTAACCTCTATATTAAGGACAACTGTCCATAAAGGGCACATTTTCAGGTTCCATTGAATGCCCTCTATTTACAGGTTTTGTTTGACTATATACAACTACAGAGAAACAGAAACAGAAATATTGAACATTTAACAAAATACCACTCATTCACATTAAACAGACCATGTTTCAATGTTTCGCAAATTCAAGCCACAATTTAACTAATTTGACAAACACATAATATATTCAATAGCAGACGACAAGTGTAAAAATGGAGGGAAAATTGGATTTTCAGGTCGAGATCATCTATGTAGGATTAGCTAAGCTTTTCCACTTATTAGATTAAGCTTCAAGAACTTCGGTTATTCCATTACAGTGAGCAATACCTTGTGGGTCTTTCTTAAGATCATATTTTTCTCCGTCGGTGATTTTATGTGTATTGGAGCTTAAGTATTTTGACTACATTTTAAACGCCATCGACAGTAATTTCTTGTAATCTTGTAATTGTTCCCAAAGGTTCGAATAAAGTTATTGTTTGTGGTTAGAGGCAAAAATCTGTTCACATAAAATACAAATTTTGTCTTCTATGAGAAAATGTTGTCATGTTTCTATAGAAATCGAAATGGTTCTAACATTATATGAACATGAAAGAATAAAAAATTGCATTGACTGAGTTTTTGTATATTAATCATTTTCTATGTTCCCACTTCAATTCAAAGACCAACTTTGATATATAACGCATACATATCCACGGTATAAATATATGACATGTTTGAAGATACAAAAGTGGTAATCAGAAGCCGTAAATCTAAGATACAAAAGTTGTAATCAGAAGCCGTAAATCTAAGATACAAAAGTGGTAATCAGAAGCCGTAAATCTAAGATACAAAAGTGGTAATCAGAAGCCGTAAATCTAAGATACAAAAGTGGTAATCAGAAGCCGTAAATCAAAGAAGGACAGACAACACAATGACCAAAAGAAATAAAGGACAAAAGGACAAACAATTATTTACAAAGAATAACACGGAAAACTAAACATTTAGGAACCCAAACTCCACTTAAACCCGACGGTGAACACAGGTGCTCCGGAAGGACTACCATTTCCTGCTCAAAATATTTTCACAATATTTTCAACTTATTTTTGAGAAATCAAGATTCGTAAATATTACATATTATAATGTTTGCAAAAGATAGCCTTAGATCTACAATCTTGGTGAAGCAATTTCCAGAGACAGCTGTATAGATCTACAATACTCTTATATCATTTTGTATCGATATTACTTGATAATAACCCTTGCTAATCTATCGTCTTTTGTGCGTACTTTTCTCCCCCAGTGGTTATGTGTTAGGGTTATGGTGTTTAACGCCACTTTCAACAATATTTCAGTTATATCGTGGAGGTAAGTTTTATTGGTGGAAGAAACCGGAGTACCCGGAGAAAACCATCGACATGCCGCAAATCACTGACAACTGTTATCACGTATGCTGAATCTTCCTCCCAAAAAATCGAACATGCAGATACAAAACAAAAACTGTTATTCATAATTTAAGCATACATCTATCTGCATATCAGTGTATTAGTTACAATGAGTACACCTGTTATTCACCGCTACATAATTAAAACACATTCTTTATCTTGTCACATGAGAAAATCATGGCACAATCGAATTAGTGTTATTCGGAAACAAATAACACATTATGTAACCGGAACATCTCTACACCGTTTATCATATCTCTTATATCAGTCGTTCATATCATATATCTAAAATGGCAGTTAACTAAAACCTTATTCAGTTTCAATGTTACACCTGGGAAATTATACCTAAATATGCACGATTTAATAAACATGTACTTTGATTATATAGTGAAAGACATGGTCTATTAGATATATTTATCATTGACAATTTACAGTTTATAAATAATGTAATTGTTATTCAAACTAAGCTTTTTTTCTCCCTTCAGGCATATCTGACCATGTTTAAGCCATTTGGTTTACTTGCTCTCAGAGATTTTAAAATTGTTTAGCTTTTCAATCTTTTGACTATGAGCGTACATGATGAAGGTTATTTCAGAAACGCGTCGTACATGATGAAGGTTATTTCAGAAACGCGTCGTACATTATGAAGGTTATTTCAGAAACGCGTCGTACATGATGAAGGTTATTTCAGAAACGCGTCGTACATGATGGAGGTTATTTCAGAAACGTGACGTACATTACATGATGAAGGTTATTTCAGAAACGTGAAGTACATGATGAAGGTTATTTCAGAAACGTGACGTACATGATGAAGGTTATTTCAGAAACGCGTCGTACATGATGAAGGTTATTTCAGAAACGTGACGTACATGATGAAGGTTATTTCAGAAACGTGACGTACATGATGAAGGTTATTTCAGAAACGTCACGTACATGATGAAGGTTATTTCAGAAACACGCTGTGCGCACTAAATTAGACAGATTACGATTATTTTTTGTTATTCTTATCATTTTTCCTTCTTCATGATGATGTCTGAAGATTGTGACAAAAGATGAAACACACAAACTGCTCATCTCCATCAATGTGGGATGGGATTAATCTGACATGGATGGTGGTTCTTTCATACTAAATTGACTTGTATGAGAACGTATAAGAGTGATTTGTGAATGACGTGTCATGTCTTCCCGACCTTGCATGTTCGATTAATCCTATCTACACTAAATGTGTGGGTTAAAATCCAGCTCATGGCGAGGTGTACTCGATACAACATTATGTGATAAAGTTTGTCAGTGACTTGCGACATGTCGGTGGTTTTCTCCGGGTATTCCGCTTTCCTCCAACAATAAAACTGACCGCAACGATATAACTGAAAAAGTTGTTGAAAGTGGCATTAAACACCATAACCCTACCCTTTCCCCAGTTCAACACGTAGGTTTAGCGTTTAAGTATTGGACGTGGCCTCATTTTCCCTCTACTTATTTCCACAGAACGAGGGTTTTGAAAAGACATGTTGATTTTGTATATATTATATTTTTTTGTTCAATAGTGTGTATCCTAAATGCAAAAGTTAACTACAAGCGCTTTTCTCGCATCATGTAGCACGCTATGAGATTACTTCGGCAGCATCAAATTTGCTCCTCTGCATAAATTATGTCCCCATTAGAATTCCGTAACATCCCATATCCAACTGTTTCTTATTCTGATCTTAAGAAAAGATTAACACCACGACAGATTATCTCTTTACCAAAATTACATTTTTTATTCATCTTTGATAAAAACAGCGAAAAATGTTGAGATTTTTTCACATCACTGAACTTTAAAACTTGACTGTTCAGTTTATCCTTTCATATTTTTAAGCAGTAAACAATTTTCCCACTCGGTCTGAAAGCAATGTTTCACATATTTTTTCACCCACTTTTTAAAAAAAATAAAGATTGTCATCTTACTCCCTATTTGTTTTGTTTTTTTTAATTATAGTACAAATATTTCTTCTGTAACCAAGTTAAAAAAAAAACGTATAACTTAAACTAAATTTATATGTTTTCAGAAATAAAATTGCTTTGATTCGACTAAAATCCTATATCACCATTGAGGATTTTGCTTTAATTAAAAATTGGACTTAAAAAATCTTGTCTGGAACTTTCTCCTAATCTTGAACTTGAGACAGGTACCGTAAGGTACGACGAACTGTTGTTGGTCTACACATTTCGGGTGGTATTTCTAATCTACAAAACAAATCCCGATACATTTTCATCCGTATCGAATTAATTCCATCTGTTGCACGGACCAGTGCTCATCAAAATTTCGCCCAAACCTGTACTCCTATTTTTCAATTATAATTTTAATTGATAAAATTTCATATGGCGTTTTACTATTTGTCATCTACAGGTTCGTCAGATATAGAAGACGACGGAGATTTAGACAGTGCTTTGGAACAACAAACTAGTTTATCCGACAAGGATTTTAATATAGATGGTGAACATAGCCAGGATTTAGACACTAAAGAAAACATTATCTTAAATAATCATCATAATAATATTACAAACAATAATATCACGAACAATAATTTAGATGACAAAAGTATTATGAACTCGCCCCAATCCAGTCCAGAACCAATTAAAGAGGACGAGACATCATTGTTGAAAATCTCCTCGGACTCTAACCATAGTACTCAGAGCTGTGATACCAACGGAAATTCTATCCATCCGAATTCTAATGTGACACCGGATAGCAATCGTTCAGGAGACGAAGCTATGGACGGAACGAACGGAAATTCCACGGCTGGATCCAAACGGCGTGGACCCAGGACAACTATTAAAGCAAAACAATTAGAAACTCTGAAAGCAGCATTCAATGCTACGCCAAAACCTACCAGACACATACGAGAACAACTTGCACAAGAGACTGGTCTTAATATGCGAGTTATACAGGTATGTGGAAATGGCATATATTTTTCAGTAATGTGATTTTGTCTTTTTGTTCCATTTTTTTTTTTTTTTTTTTTATAAATGTTTATTTTCAGTGAAGAAAAATAGTGACCATGGTAAACGAAAACAGTGTGTTTTCACAATACAATATATTCAGTTTGCTTTGTCGCCAAAGAAAGGCATAGCATAAATTGTTTTTTGGAAAATGATTTAGAAAATATTTTCGATTCGGATAATCCATCAAATTTAATATTTTATGGTGATTTAGGAATAATAACTGTTTGAGGTTCGATACCTTAGAAAGATTCATATTTTTCGCAAAACACAACAATTAATCGCTTTCGAATAATTAATTCAAGAAACCAAATGTATCAATACCAGATAAACACGTCTTGCGGTAGCAAAGGCATCTGCGATTGCACCTTAAGCTTTTATTTTGACTTATGGACAGCCCTTGCCATTTAAAGAAATTCTGAAACAGAAAACACATCAAAAGCATAAGCTTTATACCATATAGCAGTACAAAGTAAATTAAGGTTGCAAAATGCAATATTTGCCGTCTTGGAAAAAAATACATGCCGTAAAAATTAATAAATATTAAAAAAAATATACTGATTTAACTTTGATGTAGATAAAAGTCATGGGTGGTCTAGAACGGTTGGATGTCGATGACAAGATTATTTCTGCCGTCTTGTGCATATCTTCTCCAACTGCGTATGGACTTTGTATATGCACTTTTGGCGGATTGATTGATGGGTAACAGACATATATCATTCCGCGACACAAAGTAGTCAATTACACTATCCAAATGCTTTATTTTGGCAGAGATTCGATTCAAACAGTGTTCTTGTTTGTATCGTGGATGGTATTTTCAGCATTTACTGCGGAATTCTACACTGAAGCATAGAAATTAATGAAAATGGAATACACGTGGAACGTGAATTTATTTTGTCGAATATGATTCCGGTCACCTTTCTGGTCTTCTACCTCCTCTACTACCAAATACTGAGCGCCTACAACAAGTTGATGAATATTTGCAATTTACGATTCAAAATTCTAAAAGACCAAATAAGAATGAGTTTTCTTACTGGTATTAATCGTTTTAAACCTGATGAACATATGGTGAATTTCACAATTTGCACCTTGCTTGCTTAACTCAAAGACGGACAAACTTGTTCTATTTCTCAATTAATTTCTACAGTATTTTTTTGCAATTGCTCAACCAACTTCTTAAAAATTATAGGGGGTCGTATTGGTCGTGATCGTATGGTGATTGGATTTACAACTACCTATGCAATCAGTGCCTATCACCACTAACGTTATGAGTTCGAATCCAGCTCAGGCGAGGTGTGCTCGACACAACATTATGTGATAAAATTTGTCAGTGACTTGCGGCAGGTTGGTGGTCTGAGTACTCCAGTTTCCTCCACCAATGATACTGACTGCCATGTGATAACTGTAATATGGTTGAAAGTGGCGTTAAACACCATAACCTAACCCTGTAACACTATACAGATGATGACATCACTTTGATTGTTTTTTATCTAGTATATAGTACAGTTTTGGGAGGTAAGGATATCCATTGACTCACTATTCCACGATTGAATGGAGGCTAAACAGAAATGAGACAAAAACTAAAGTTGTGAATCTAATTATTCTTTTTTAAATATCATATACCAGAATGTGTAGTAGAATTTCAATCTAACTTTAGTATGTAATTTTAATGTTTTCTGCATTATATTTGTATACAGATACGTACAATTCGTTGAATATGATAAACCTGGATCGAATTTTTAGATATTTGTGTTTTAAATGGAAATAGAATTTTATACGTTCCACCCCTTCTAACGGTGTTATATTTCAAAATTGTTCGTTTAAAATAAAGAACAATAGATTGTGGTTTCTTGACGGGTCTCGTCTTTGTTGAGTTGTTTAGACGCCGTTGGGTATTTTTATTTCATTTGCATCGAAAAGTTTTAAAGGGTACCATGCTGAGACCGTTGACATTTAAAAAGGTGTTTATAATTTGAGATGTTCTGTCAAACCCGACTTTAATGTTTTATGAAAAAGACAATCTAGGGCCATTTTTGGTATGGCAACTATTTTGATGGATTTTTATATTGAACATTTGAATAACCAACGAACAGTCGTCTGCCATGAAGTCACACAAATAAATATTCCATGTTTATTTTGAAAATTACAAAATGAGGAGTCCGGACCTGCATATTTCATGTATTTTGAATATAATTAATCTATCAAACACGTAACACTGTTAAATTAAAAAGTTCTCATTATCTAAAGTTGAAATGTAAATTGTCCGTGGAAATAGGAATATCCATGAAATTTGATTATCTGAGAGGCGATAACGCATGCGATGGAAATTATATGTTAAGAGACCTAACTTGTGTTGGTTGATTAAAAGTTACAATAGAATTAGATCAGAGAGGGGTATTGCTTCGTGTTCTTAGCAATTATAATCAGTTGATAAAAAACATAGTTAAATAGTAAACGGAAACAGAAATTTAAAATATTACAGAAAATATTAATAAGGGGAAAACATTAGGTTAAAACATTAGGTTTTCTATTTGTGAATATTGTCATCCCATTCTCATAAATTCCTTTGTAATACCGCCACGATATAACTGAAATATTATTGAATGTGGCGTTAAACACCATAAACCATAACCTTTGTAATATTTGGACATAGATTACTTTACATTTCGACAACAGAAAAGATTTGAAGATTTATATATAAAAGAAGTGCTTCTTGTATGTAAAAATAAAAATGTATGGCCATATTTTCCGGATTTCAATAAATTTTATTTAAGCAGACATATATTTATGATCGTTTATACATTTATATTTTGTACCTTGTTATAGATCTACTAATTAGCCATTTTAGAGCTATGTATAATGTTTAATGGGTTTGTGAAGATCCTTTAAGGTGTGTACGTGAAAAAACAAACGAAGCCAAAATCGGAAATGAAGCGTATATGTTCCGTGATCTGTCACCTGACAAGACAACTTGTTTTTAAAAGAGATGTACTTTTACCAATTTGTAGATTTCATTACTATCCCATCAACGATGTATACCACCCAGTTGTGGACCTCAACGAAACAGATTTTCTGATAACTCTCGTCCTCATTCATGTATATCCTTTATTGAAATCATACAAATCGATCTAAAAGGTTTTGATTAATGAAGTTATGAATGTGGAATAGATGTTATTTTTTTTTAAACTCAACACTAGAATGAGAATATGATAAATGAGCTGTACCACCCCATTAGGATATGAAGTTTTACTACTAATGACTTAGGCTATTGTGTTTCATGTGTAATATACATTTCACTCCATAAAGACATATTAGAATTTTTCCAAAAAGCATAAATTTTCTATCGTGAATATTAGATGTAGGTCAAATGAACTAGAACGTTATATAATGGATGAACAAGTAGATATTTTGTTTACTGTATTATAAATTAAAAATAACATGTTTCAAAATCTTGTAAAAAAACCAACAACATTTTAGAAAAATCTGTTTAGCGAATGATATACATGTGTATGTATAAATATATATATACAACAGAAATGTCTCATTTCACTTATAAATAATCCATGCATATATTGTCTGTAATTTTACTCTTAGAAATATTTTAATTTAAAATACAATATGTTTCAAATTTTAATAAAAAAAAAAACAACATAATTTTAATATCTTTTCAAAATACAATATATTAAATATATTCATATATAGAAACGTTCCTTTTTCACTTAAAAATAATCAACGTTGGATAATTTTAATTTTTAGTATTAAATAAGCCAAAATGCGCCATGATATAGCTGAAAAATTGCTGAGTTGGCGTTAAACAACAATCACTCACAATCCAAAATGATTAATGTATGATAATGTTTATCATTATCGATTGCCCTACTCCTATTAAATGGATGGAAATTATGAGAAAATCAGCCATTATTTCCTATTAAATAGCAATCAAAGTGTACTGGAATTAAGAAATTATTGACATAAAAATAAGGAGTAAAGGATAGAGGACTTCCGAAGTCCGTAATTTACTAAAATTAGAAACACATAAATATCAATCTATTCAATTATATTTTTTTATCAATAAATCCAATTTTGTTTTTCATTGTTTTTCCATATATATTTTGTAATTCTATTTCGTTTTTCATTTTTTCTCTTACATATCTTTTAAGCTAATTTTGATTTTCTTTTCATTGGTTTTTCGTCATATATCTTCTTTTTTTTCTTATCATTTTTTTTTATTTCAAAATGATTTCTAGTAAAAAAAATAATAAGATGAGATTTTCTTTACATGTAAATGAAAAGAACAATTTCCCGCCACGATATAACTGAAATATTGTTGAAAGTGGTGTTAAGCACCATAAACTTACTGAAATTTGATATATAAAAAAATTCCGTCGTGTATTTTATTTGCCTC
>MJUT01030183.1:251627-302254 GCA_002080005.1 Gigantidas platifrons
TTTTTGTAGACCAAATATCGAATTCATTCTATTTTATTTTTTTTTTTACAATGCAAGCTTCGGAATTGTACAGATTAGATAACCTGCATCGTGTGTTTAAGACTTAAAAGATATAAATATTTAATACAAAATGGTTTTGTATGAATTAGCACAAGAAATATCACACCGTCGTTAATGTTGATTTAGAACGACATTCAAGCATTTAAGAATTTAAATGAAGTTAACATGTTTTGTGAGACAAACTGTGTGATATATAAAGATTTAACGAAGTCTTTTTTTTTTCTTTAACTGAAAAATGGGGGGGGGAGGGTTGTGGTTCCTATCGACATCATTGAAAACTAGGATTACAGGCAAATATTACAGTGAGCATGTGTTAAGTGAAAAAGTAGGGGTTGAAATTTTAGCGAAATCTTTCCTAAACAAAATTATTACAGGGAAATATAAATGTGAGTATGAAAAATGAAATACGAAATAGAGAGAGAGAGATTTCATAATAAGTCATGAATTATATTACTCTCAGACAATACCAGTTTTATTTATATTCAGGAAATAATTAGAAACCTCTTTGTTGATGGGAATGAACGAAAATAGAGATTTTTTTTTGTGGAGATCTTTTACTTGACATGTATATGGCGGGCCACACATATCAATATTTCCTGCTTACTGGCATGTTAAGGTTTAAGCTAAAAAGAATAGAATGATAAACTTCATTATCATATAAATTGGAAATTCTGCGGAACAACACTTTATCTAGAGTTCGGTGTATCGATCAGAGGTTGTGAGACAAGTCATGTATTTATGCAATTCGGGGGCATTTGCAATTAGTAGACATTCTTTCTGGCTAAACTATTTTTAGTTTTATGTGTAATGTTTTGTTGATCGTTGTTTGTCCTTTTGTCCTTTTCTTTTGATAATTGTGTCCTTCTTTCATTTAAGGATTCTGATTGGCCCTTTGGTATCTTCAAACTCTTTTTCTATATAGTATGTCATCTCGTTGTTCTTACACTATGTATTTAATCGACGAATTAATGTACTTTACAAAAAAATAATAATATTTAAATAAAATTATTAAATTTCATAGAATAAATTTAAGTCTTATTAAACTGAGAAATAAAATCCAACGTGAGTATATTTGCACTAATGGTTCGCTAAGTAACGTACACGGGGGGTTTAATTTGAATTTTACATATCTCCAAACCTCTCTCTCCTGTCTGCTTAACACCGCTTACGTGAGTTTTTTGAATAATTGTAGAATTAAATAGGATGAAATATCACACTTTAGAATATTAATGTTCCGTTATATTGTGTAACAAGAAACTCCAAGATTTAGTCTCAAAATCATATGCTGATCCATGTATATCTATTTACTTACATGTACATATTTATTAATGTAATTATACAGCTGAAATGTTAGCTACATGTGTTTCAACAAAGTTCAAGAGTATATTCCAAAAGATTAAAAAAATAAATAAATTATGTCTCAAAAATACAATTGTACGTCGAGCATGTAAATACATAAACATTCGTTAGAAAACATACTGATAATCTGAACAGTGGCTCCTGGATATTGTTTAGGTATGTGATCATATTCCAAAAGAATTGATAAATAAATAAATTATGTTTCAAAATTACAATTGTCGGGGTTATGGTATTTCAAATTTCAACAATATTTCAGTTATATCGTGGCGGCAGATTGTACGTCGAGCATGTCAAAATAAGCGTTCTTTAGCAAACATACTGATAATCTGAACAGTGGCTCCTGGATATTGTTTAAGTACATGATAAGCGCAACGCTGGTGTAATGGTTAGCGTGCTCACCTCGGGAGCGTTAGAGTCTCGGTTGGGTCAAACGAAAGACGATAAAATTGGTATTTGTTGCTTCTCCGCTAAGCATGTAGCATTAAGGAATCGTAAAGACTGGTTGGCTCGGAATCAGGATAATGTATCCCAGTGGAGCGACATGTCTACCCACGGACTGTTGTTTCAGTGAACTAGCACTATAAAAATGTAACTAAGTGTGTTGGCCTGGTACAAAGTGGACAGACATCATTATCATCTCATTGAAATGTAACTTTTTTCCCCACATAATATTGCTGAAAAATTGTTCATTTAGCTGTAAACAGCAATCATTCATTCACTATATTCCAAAAAGCAAATGTCTTTATTTATGGTTCAAAAATAAAATTGTACCTGGAGCAGGTAAATATAAACGTCCATAAGAAAACAAGCATATAATGATAATCTGGACAGTGGCTCCTGAATATTGTTTAAGTAAATGATTTAATATAGTTTGAAGCCATTAATATTGTGTGTATCATCTTTGTTTATTTGAAGGATTTTTTTATATTTTGTTGTTTTTTATATTTTGTTGTTTTTTATATTTTGTTGTTTTTTATATTTTGTTGTTTTTTATATTTTGTTTGTCATTGTTGGTGAAAACTGAGAAGAAACAAAATAAATATGTATAGTATGTCAATATATATAAGAGCTACGTAGGCCTATAGTAACTTATCTTGTGTACTTCATAAACAGCCAAACCTGTGCTAAGAAGTCACCTTTGGGACAAAGAAAGTGGTCTTCTCAGACAGGTGACCTCTTAAAAGAGGTTAAATTATATGAAATTTTCTATGATAGGAAAAGAAAAAGTTGACATTTTAATAAAAGTGACTGCTTAATAGAGGTGACCGCATGGAGAGGTTTGACTGTGTCTGCTTAATAGAGGTGACAAAATGGGAAGGTTTGACTGTGACTGCTTAATAGAGGTGACCACATGGGAAGGTTTGACAGTGTCTTCTTAATAGAGGTGACCGCATGGAGATGCTTGACTGTATCTTTTTAAAACTTGTATTATATTTCAAATTATTGCATAAAATATAATCATATATTCTCTTTTTATCAACACTTCTCGTCACAATGGGAGAATGTCAAATTCGTGATATTACTATATCGAGGCATATGTGGCTACAGTCGGCTGGACAAAACCATCTGTCGGGCAAAGTTATCATAGTTTATGGATATGTGCACCCCTCGATTTCCACCAAGAGTCACCGTGATTGTTATATGAAGATACATACACTCCCTTAGTTACAAAACCGCCACGATATAACTGAAATATTGTTGAAAGTGGCGTTAAACACCATAGCTCCAACCTCCTTATTTACCTGGGTTTTCGTTTACCTGAAGAATTTATTTCTATCCTTAAAAAATAATAGACGAAAACATGAATTTGATGACTATATAGCACCATCTATTTTTTTTTCTAACTGCACTACATGACAGTACATACCTATGTGGAAACTAAACACTGAGCTGAAATTGATAAAACAATTTAGGAACAAAGAAGAAATTGCTGAATGTCTGTTTATCACGTTTTACCATTTTGAACACTTAATTTGCACAGTGGGGTTGTTTCAGAATTGATTTTCTTTTAAGGTAAAACAATAATTGCTAAACGTGGTATGGACCGATAAACGTAGTTACCTTGACGGGAAGCCATTCTCATGTTAGAGAGTTTCCCCGAGATCGTTTTTATGAAATATTAAAATCGTAGAAGCATGTGGTGATGTTTTCGCTTGCATCTCCTCCACTCCAGTTCTAAAAAAGCTATGATGTCGACAAATTTACGCGTCAAGAGTTAAAATGGGTCGGTTTCCATGTTGTATACAGAAAATTTCCGCATCGTTAAAGGAGAAAAAAACAGCAATATGAAATTTTACAAATATCATTTGCTGCATTTAAACCGTAGGTGTCTTAAATTCCATCGAGTGAAAATTCGTGTTCCTAAGAGGATTACATTTTGAAATACTCTGTTTATTCAGAAAATGTATTGTTGCGTTGCGTACCAGTTACCGTTCCAAAAATAATACAATAAACTCTGAAACGTAGCAGGGCAGGTGGTCAATCCGGTTGAATTCAGCCTTGAAATAGACAAGTAATGTTCTTTCGGGTGCGTCGTGGTGATGCGGGGATTTGAACCTAAAAATCACATTAACTACAATTTTATTTGAATTAACTTAAATTTTACTTAAAAATATATCATGTTGGTTAGAGTTAAGCTGACCAAAGTTTTCAATTTCATTGAATGAGCCCACAGCTCCATGTAAAAGCATTCCGTTGCCATAAACAAACTTAGAAAATCTTGGTATAATAGCTGTTTTTAAGACGCACCTGTTATAAAGTAATTATGACGATATTTTCACCAATAAAAAGTAAGTAATGACTTCACACGTGTAGTTTATTGTAAGTAAATGAAATTGTTGTTAAAGATCATGATATACATGTAGTTTGATGCAACACGTATACGTGACGGTTTACGTCTCATTTAGTCATAACGGCTAAACTAAGCTGCATGATTCTGAACTATTTTGTTATAATCTGGTATAGTGGTTAAATACATGGTGTAGACACAAATACACATCATTTATAATCATGAAAAGAAATTTTAGACAGTGACGGTCAATAATTCCATCAATACCAATAACAAAAACCCAACAATTACCTATCACCTAAAATTACTGAACATCAAAAAGACCATGACAGATGACGTTAAAAATTCATGTCCTGGTTTAGGAGAGACACAAAATTTGAGGGATAAATCGGTTAATGGGATCTTATTCTTAAAACTTTTTTAACATTCCCAAAACACCACACCTGCATTAAACCTAAAACTATTAAATTAGGTAATTTTGAAAAATAACAGAGACATAAACACCAATGGGGTTAACAGGATATAGAATTTTATTAAAATCTTTGTTGTTTTCCCGCAACATAAATATTTTGCCATTTTTTTCATTGAAATAACGTCTATAGTTCTTAAACGTTTTTATAACCCTGAAGAAGTAATGTCAACATTTATGTTAGTTAAAGTCGATTAAGGACTTAAATAATATTGAGCGGCTGATTTAGTTTTAAATAGCACGGATTTGTATACAAAAATTGTATAACAGGAAACATTTGTGCAAATAACACTTTCATATCAATAACGCCATATTGGTTAAACAATCCTAGATTTTCATATACTTTTGGTGGTTCTACTTTTCTCTATTGTTGAAAACATTGTGCCGATGGCGATTTTCGTGACTTATTTTTAAATACTTTTGTTTAACATTTCTATTCCCGCTATTCGCACCTGCCTGGAAGGACCTTTTCTATGGTCAATAATAATTATTTTGTGTTTTTCTTACCATCTTAATCGCATTTGATCTTTTCATACATTACCATAACAAATCTTTGTTTATTATCTAAATCCAAGTAACAATAAAATCTGAAATCAAGACCGGAACGATCATGAAAAGTAAAACGGACAAACGTAATTGACAATAGTCGCTTATCATTAACGGTTACGACTATATTTCAATACCATAGCCTGTGGAAATCTAACTTGAGCGGTCATTGTATATATCTGCCTCGGTGTGAGGTAATTTGAGAGTATATCGGTGTAAGAATTGGGATGTTAAAATCCTGATATAACGTGTACAATTTACATTACAACACTCGACGCCATTCAAAGTTTGTTATGTCAAAATCTTTTGGTCTCTTATTTCAGGTGACAATATAATTATAGTGGTCTGTTTTTACATATGTAAATGTTTTGAGACTTGACTGAGACTTGAGAGCCCACCATTAAGGTGCTGAGTCAGTACGAAATTCTGTACATACTGTAATTGATGATGTGTTATTTTAACACACCTGGCCGTTCTTAGAGAACTTGGATAGATTTTTCTTTTGTTTACCTATAGTTGTCTCTCAACAATACTTACATATGGGTACTATATATATTTCTTTTATCTTTAGAATATCATTAAAGAGAAGATTTTTCTAACATAAAGGTGTAACTACGCAACTAAAATTGGATAAAGGGGGTAAAATTGATGATATTAGGACGGCGGATGAAACTGTCACTGTGAAATGAATATAAGAATACATGAATATACAATGTGGTTGTCATGGTAACCACGCCCCTACATTAAAAAGAGGGAGTCAAATTAATATGATCATATACGATGTACATAATAAAAACTCAGATTTTGATAATAATCTTAGTACGCACGCTACATTCTAGAATAACCTTAATCGTAATCGAAAAATTGGAAAGAAAAATAATCTAAAAGTCTTTTTGATCAAGAAAACCAAAGGGCTAAAACAGGATCGCCAAAATCGGCTAAGGGAGTAGAAACTTAGTTTTAATAATTATTACATTTTTTAGGCACTGTATAATCTTAAGAAGGTGCTTTAGTTTTAATAATAATTACATTATTTAGTACTGTAGCTGCAAATTCAATAATAATCTTGCTTCCTGTTTGTCAACATTCATTCTTATGAAATAAATAACAATAATTAATTCTGAGATATATATTTTTGAAACAAACAACAACAAAATCCAGCAACAACAACAATTGTTGATAGTGTAAAATACGGACTATCATGTCTATTTGTAAACGACAACATGATAAGCCTAACCAAGGAGATGAGATAGATGTCCTTGTGGTAGGTTTCCTGACATGACAGTAACAATAATAGGCTTCTTGACACGATACATTGGCTCGGTCAGAGAGGCCAGAGAAATGTTCACACCGACCATGTAGCACTTCCTTGTTACATGATAGTCTCCCTTTAATTAAATTATTCAATAAAGCATGTATCATTTTTTATTGAATTAAGTTTAGTTTTGTTCCGTTGACGCATGTGCAAAGTGTTCTTGCCCTTCAAATAATTTACATCATATAACTCTCCTTTATTACTTGATTTTCGAAATTCAGTCATCTATTATGAAAAGAAAGTTTAAACAGTGATGGTCATAAATTCCACCAATATCAACAAAACAAACATTCACCTCTCATCCCAGTCGAATTCACTGAACACAAAAATATATGTTTATATGTTTCTTAGATTAACGGTCGTGAACCTTTTATCAGTTTTATGTTGTCTTATTGTACAGAAAAAATACTCAACATTTTTGTTAAACCATAAGTAATGTTCCAGTTTGTAAGATATGTTGCATAGCAAGAAAAATAATAATAATACCTTTTGAGTTTTATTTGGTCTTGTTGCACAGAAAAATACCCAACATTTTTCTGAAACCAAAAGTAATGATTTGTTGCATAGTAAGAAACAAATAATGATACAAAATTATGTAAGATAATAAAATAACAATATAATCGTTGTTCTTTAAACGTTTTAGTTTTACCCATATTTACATTTATTTACATCAAACAAATTTGTATTTTAAATAAGAAGGGCTTGAAGATACCAAAAGGGAGGTAATCAGGAATCCGTAAATCACAGAAAAAAAGATAACACGATGGTCATGTACAAAAGGACAAACAATGATCTACAAAACATACATATAAAACTAAATAAGTTGCATATGAACTAAGAGAAACAATCTATATTTCAGGTTTGGTTCCAAAACAGAAGATCGAAGGAAAGGAGAATGAAACAATTGAGTGCTTTAGGAGCTAGGCGCCATTTCTTCAGGAATCCGCGTCGGATGAGAGCTTTACGAGCTGGTATGTCTCCGAATGAGCTTGACGAAGAAATGATGGCGGGTCCAGGTTTTGGATATTTTTCAGGTAAACAATTACATGAAATACTAGTATATTAAAATGTCTTTTTTAATTTAAATAAATATATTGAGTCAAGTGCCATTTTTAAAAAGATAGAATTCCCTATTTACACAAAACAAATGATTTAAAACCTGGCACATATCAAAATATTAGAGGCGAGATGAAGATGTCTATGAAACAGAAGTTGTACGTACCAAGTGGGTTACAGCACTCTCAATGTTTCTTTTTTTACATTCAAAAATATTCGCGTAAATATGTGTTACTCGATTTTTAGTTTTATGTGTATGTTTTGTAGATCGTTGTTTGTCCTTTTGTCATTTTGGTCATTGGATTGTCTGTCCTTCGATATGGGGATTTTATTACGCCTTTGGTATCTTTAATCTATTCTTATACGTTTTTAACGATTACGCTTTAAATATAACTTGGAGATCTGGAATTTTTTCTTCCACTGTAAAAATGAAATTATACGTGTTTTCGCACGATTTGTAAATAATGAATTTTCCTGTAATACTGAATACGTAAACAAAACTACCAATTAATACGATGAAAAAGAAACATAATAATTCTATAGTTCAAGTTATTTAATGCGTTCTTTGAAAATCAACATCAAGCTCGGGTCATTGTTTCCGTTTTTTAGCATGATAAAGAATTTTGTGGCATCTTATAGCCTTCTATTCATCATGTTTAGAATGTTGGCAATATTGGGATATATTTTAACGATTTTATATCAGAAACTAGGAACGCAGTTGGGTTGTAATAAGCTGAAGGATTATGGGATTTGGGTATCCATGAATTTTAATGTCAACTCCAGCACATCTTAATGACGCTTCAAAGTCCCTAGAGATACTTCGGTTTCTAAAACACACAAAAAAACATGAAATACGGTCCGGATCTTTGACAGAAGTAAATCTCTAAACAAAACAAAATGTTTCATTCAAGACCGGTCTTCAATTTTGTAATAAATCCTACTTTTTTAAAAATCGGTTTGTTTGAAGCTTCGGTATTATTATTGATTCAGACTCTCAAAAGAAAATCTAAGGGATTTGTAATATCCTTTTGGGAAGACGGAATTAAAAGAACAAGCTGGATACTGTGTAAAACTCTATAAGATACAACAGCTTGAAAGCGAAATAGCAGGATTTTTTATGAGTTTGAATTATTTTCTATATTTTAAAATTCCTGAAAATGGGTTTCTTGTCAAATAAAATAAAATCTTATGTTAATATCAGAATTTTGTTACTTTGTATAAAAGAAGAGATAAAATCGCAAAAACCCTCCTTTCTTCTATTTTATATGTAAATTACGTGACCTGAAAATGTTAAAACACATTTATTCGAAATTTATTGCTGTAAAGTGGGCTGGAGAACAAAAATGTATTTACGTTTACGACATAAAAAAAAGGATACTCTTTGTTTACGGTAGAAAATATTAAATTATTTATGCCGCTTATGCCATGTACGGATAGTTAAACAACGTTACAGCCGCGCTTTATAACTTATGCTTCGATAAGAAACTACAAAATTATTAATATTTTATCAAAAATTTCTCTAGACAATTCTATGAAAAATCGTTTTCTTTGAACATGTTTACTTAGAACACAAGATACAACGGTATTTTGGTTTTATGACACATTGGTGAATTGTTGCGAACTTTATATCTTAGAAAACGATCATTAAACCTATTAATTTTTAAACAACAAAACTCAGTTTATTTATGCTTGAAATGACATCGTGATGATGTCTCAGAAATGTTGTGCAGTCATAATATTTGCTATTCCGTTGTTAACACAAACGATGCAATATTATGTGATAAAGTTTGTCAGTGACTTGTAACAGGTCGGTGGTTTTCTCTAAAGTTTGTCAGTGACTTGTGACAGGTCGGTAGTTTTCTCTAAAGTTTGTCAGTGACTTGTAACAGGTCGGTAGTTTTCTCTAAAGTTTGTCAGTGACTTGCGACAGGTCGGTGGTTTTCTCTAAAGTTTGTCAGTGACTTGCGACAGGTCGGTAGTTTTCTCCGGTTTCCTCCACCAATAAAACTGACCGCCATAATATAACTGAAATATTGTTGAAAGTTGAGCTAAACACTGTAAACCAAGACACAAACAATGCAGGTACCTTCATAAGATTTCCTTGTGTGCTTCAGCCAATCTTTAACGTTTGTACAAATATCTCATGCCACAATCTTTGAAAGAAAATACCAAAGGGGTAATCAGAATCCGTAAATCAAAGGACAGACAATGCAATTACCAAAAGAAAAAGCTGGAATAAAGGAAGAAACTACGATCTACAAAACATTGAAATTCCATTTTGAACTGGACAAAATAAGTTGGGATAAATAAGTAGATATATATATATATTGATGAACATACAGCGACAGTTACAATGTACATGTACATTATATTTTTATATGGTTTGGTTCCATAATACTAGTTTAACGCAGCCACTTTTATTGAAGTGCTTATGCCAAGTCAGGAAAGTGGGCGATCATGTATTTTTGTGTTAGGGGTATCAATAATGGCATCTGTCTACAATTATGGAACTGTTCCGACAGTGTTGTATTCTTTGTTTTTCATCTTGTTTTTTTTTTTTTTGGTATATACACATTACAGCAAATGGCTAGAAACAAGTATATTATCATAATAGACTAATTCGTTATTTTCTGAATGCTGTCACATTTTTATTTATACATAGCTAGTCATACTAACAATTTAGATGTAATTTTGACAACTGCAAAAACTGCTTTACGTAAACGAGCTGTTACGTTCCTCGGTATCGAGTTCGCCGATGATGGAGTATGCTTTGTAAGGCTGACAATACAGATTAGAAAATTAACCTCATAGGACAGTGACAACTCTATCTCGATATTATCTTAAGCTGTAAGCTTGACAGTTTCTGTACGACTTACATTTCTACAAAAACTTTCTACGTGGCTTAGTGTATAATATCAAACATGGCGATCGGTGATTGATGGTTAGTTTTGATCATTGCCACTGTTTTTTCGTTTTGTTGTAGCTTTTTCTTCTTGTGCCACCTGTGGTTTTGAAATATGATATAAAGACTTCTCCTTCTTTTTACCTTTTGAAAATTTATCTTTAGAAACATGACACCTTGACCAAATCACTCAATGCGCGATCGCGGAATAACTTCCCCCTCGAACACCATAGAGTGATTGAGAAAGGAATGCCTACTGGATATTTTTCTTTCTTACAAAAATATTAAGATTTATTATCTTGTATGTATACACGTGACAATGACGGATGGTTAGAAGTTTTCTTGATAAACAGAGAGACTGTTTAAATATGTCAAATCTAACATTTTGTACTAACAAATGACTGAAAAATATTACCGTTAATGAATGATAATAAATTATTTCGAAATTGATGAAGAGTTAATGTTTATTTAAAAAAAAAAGAAATTTATTTAAATCATACACGTGTTTGTAAATATCATAATAATTTTCCAAATGTTACTTTTGTTAATGATTAGTTCGTTGATATAATACTACATGACAGTGAGGACTGACTCCCCTGTTTTTGAATTTGAGCATAGTCTTGACAAATCTTTAAGAACAATTATGTATCTTATTTTGTTGTGGGGTTCGTGCTGTTTATCTTTTAACTATAGTGTCAGTAGTGTTGTTTTGTTTGTCTTCCTCCTGTGTCTTGTGTGGCCAAATGTCGCCGAGATCTCTGGGTTGTCCACCCTTGATTGCCCACTCCCTTCGGTTTTCTCTAACCTTTATATATCGATTATTATATTTTTGTCTGATCATGATTTTATAAATATTTGTGTGCCGTCTATAGATTTTGCCGATCTATGTCTATCGTTTTGTATTATCTATTTTTATTTTATATATTTTAGAAAATGGTCAAGAATATTATCCAGGTTACCAAGGTTACAACGACTTTTTCCCTGGTCAAGATGGCGGACCTGGCAACATGAATTTCTTACCACCTTCATCTCAAGGAACTCCTCCTCTAAATTTAGACCAACAAATGCACCATTCAGGTAAACATGATAAAAGTGGATTTCTTAAATACAAAAAAAAAATATTAAGAAATACTTTTTACAAATAAGAACACTTGAACAAAACTAAAAATAAATACACTTAAATAAAACTAAATATTAAAGTGCAAATTGAGTTGAACAAGGTCTTGAACGTCATAATTTTCATATTGGATCATAACATCCTCTGGGAAACAAGATAATATCCTTTAGAAATTACTTTCAGAGCGCTCTAGAAGCCATCAAAACGACATCTCATTTTGCACAAAATTTTACGATGTGTCATTCATTACAAAACTGGATATTGCTAACAATAATACTAGCATTTATTGCAGAGCAAATGGCCGTCAAAACAAGTAAACGGCATAGAAAGTTGTCTTGTGCATCCGCGGGAAAATAAAAAGAGATGTTTTACGACCATTTTGAAACAAACTACTTGTTAGTTAACTGGATCTCTTAATAAGTTTAGACTGATTGAGAATAGAATTAGAATAAAAAGTGTGGTACATTGTTAACTACCATTTGACCTTTCAGAGGTCACGTAATTTAAATTTGATGGGTTATTATGAGTGGGTTGGTGGATACCGTATCTATTTTGCATTTGTGCTTATTTTTATTTGTTGGATTTCGACCAACCTTTGACAGTTCGATTTTTTGTGTATTTGTAACTTGGTTGCCTTTTTTCGCGAAAATCTTTTCGGATTTGTGTACACTCATCGTTTTTCGGATTTGTGTACACTCATCGTTTTTCGGATTTGTGTACACTCATCGTTGTTTTTATATATTTAACGTGTTTAGTGTGATTGTTATTTTAACTGTTCTGAAATATTGTTGAAAGTAACATTAATGTATCATTAAATAGTGTCCGCCGTGCAATACTGTCCTCTTTTACAATTGACTCCTATGATAAAGTCCGAGGACGGAATAAAGCGCAGTGACGACTTCTTTCGGTCCATTTAAGGTTTTTCATTTGAAATATAGCACAACAGGACACAATTTCATAGGACACTATTTTGCTTTACGTTAACATCATAAAACCAACTATTTTAACTGTTTATTAAAACCGCTTGAATCATGCACAAAATAACGAAATTGTAATATCTTTGTAATATATTTTTAATTCCAAATATACTCAAACAGAATCGCATGTGTCATTTAAAAAGATGTTACATGTGTATCGATTTCTCTTATTTCTTTGAACAAATTTTGTGTTATCAAAACTGAACTGAACCGTTGACAAGAATATGGGCAATTGCGTATTTCTTTACAATTTTTACATTTATGAAACAACAGTTAAATAATGTTTTCGTCCTTTGCGCGTGTATTGCCTTTTATACTTTAGTTCTCTGGAACAAAAAACTGAGTAATCCACATCGAGACAAGAATCATGTTTGTGACAGTTGTCAACTAAAAACCAATCAATCGCAAAAACCCCCATAGAACAACAACGAACCGTAAAATCAACTCTAACAAAAGACAAAATACGTTTGTAGCATTGTCTTGTTTGGTGATATTCTCTACGGTTTAAGGGATAAAAGCCAGCAACAGCTTGGATAATTGTTACAATAATATGAAAATCAATTAATTAGTGTTCCTTAACGGTAAAAATATGAAGTGATGAAAACCTAACTAGACAACACGTGTTAGGTTTTATAGTCATCGAATAATATGTATTTAAAATTGACTTTGATACTTTTTTTTACACTGAATGTGATGCATACAACATCTTGTTCTGTATTGTCTCCTATTAAAAGGTTAATAAAATCGTCAATTTTTATGAGTATAGATGTCTTTGCAGTTATTTTTGTATCATTAAAATATTAATGATTAAAAAAACATTTTTAAATGGGTTTTCTAAGGATTTTATTGTTGCTAAAACATTGTACATAAAATCCATCAGAACATAGGTATACGTTTTTTTTTAATTGTGTTAATTAAACATTACGTTTCATTTGAAAATATAATCTTTTTGAAGGACTTTATTGTTGCTAAAAGAATGCCAAATAAGATCGGGAGAACATAGCTGTCCGTTTTTCTTTATTGTTGTGGAACGCGATCCACCCCCTCCCCCCCCAAAATAGAAATCCACTATAGTTAACGCACGGAACACATTATTATACATGTATATGTATGCATAGAAATATATACCTGTATATAGCTCTCGCTTGATAAAAGAACGATGATACTTATTTTTCCGCGGTTGATTGGAAACGTACTCGGGTTTCACGTCATTCAAACGAGGATAAGAAAAGTTTGAATATACCATAGGGGTAATGGAGAGACGTTATTTGAAGGACAGACAATGGAATGGCCAACATATATAGGACGAAACGACAAACATTGGTTGACTAAATACTACATAGAAGACTAAATGTTTGAGCAACACGAACCCCACTAAAACGTTTTGTCGGCTCCGACATGTTCCTTTCATACTTTTTTTGATCGAGAGAAAAAATGTATTGATAATCATATATTGATTGAAGATCTCTTTGTGCATATAACATTCCGTGTAAATCAAATTTCTTTCTCACTAATATAAAATAATTTACTATGGTATTCAAGAATTCATTTTAATTTTAGACAAGATCTGTGGTATCAATTATGTCAGGTAGTTTGTTCCATATATTTTAATTGTACAGTCAATCCTGTATTAAGAGGTTATCTTTAGGACAAAGAACAAAATGGCATTATAAGACAAGTGACCTCATAAAAGAGGTTCATTTCATATGAAATTTTCTATGTCAGGACAAGAAAAACGTGACCTTTTAATGCAGGTGACTGCTTAATAGAGGAGATCACTTAGGTAAGTTTGACTGTATTTAAATTTACCATAAGTGCATGCTGTTATCTGATACATATACATGTATATCAATGGTTTCTTTTATTTACAGGTAATATGGGCCCGGAGAGTCACTATCTACCCAGCGACATGGTTCCACCTTCATCACCAGAACCCTTAAATTTACACGGACATGATGGTCATCACTTTCCTGGAGGTCCTCCTCGGTCTTTTGGTGCATTGTCTCACCATGCAGAAATGGCGGGCGAAACGTGGGGATGACGTCAGTATACACACAACCCCATAAATCTTCCATTCCAGTGTAATGATTTCAAACCTAACTGGATGACCGCGAAATACCTCGGCATAGAGAATTAACTGTTGTTATCATATTTTTATGTGTATATGTAATTACTTATTTATTGAATAATGAACTTTCATTTTGTGCATTTTTTGTTGAGAAAAGAAACTTATTTTCTTCATATTATGAGTGATAGAGTTGGAAAAGTCCCTTTGTTTGTTTGTTTGTTTTTTTATAGACTGTCTTTAAAGTTTTATTTCACATTTATTTCCGGTCACGTGACATAATAGTACGAGAGAAATAATTTTATTTGTATGCTCTTTAATGCGTATTTTTCTACACAAACTAATTTTTAAACAGTTAACATGTACATAAAATAATATCATATCATGTCCATGTTGTTTCCGCTGTACGTTGAATGAAAGATGTGTGATGTTGATTGATATTCGGGCGAGACTGTAGAATGTTGTCACGTGGTACATGTTGATATTTGGCGAGATTGTAGAGTGTTGTCACGCTGTACATGTTGAATGATAATAAAGTGAAAATAAAGCAAGATTTAAAGTAAATATCGATTTATATTGCTTTTTATGCAAGGGGCTATGGTATTTAACGCCACTTTCAACAATATTTCAGTCATATCGTGGCGGTAAGTTTTATTGGAGAAGGAAACCGGAATACCCAGAGAAAACCACCGACCTGGAGCAAGTCACTGATAAACTTTATCATATAATGTTGTATCGAGTACACTTCGCCTGAGTGGGATTCCAACTCACAATTTCAGTGGTGATAGGCACTGATTGCACAGTTAATTGTAAATCCAACAACCATTCGATCACTAAAGCAACGGCCCCTGCATCCGCGGTTATGATGCTTGTGATGACTAAAGTCTTAAACACAAGAGTGAATGCAAACAGAACTTCCGGTAACTCGTCAGGAGTCTATATCTGATCTTTGTCAGATAAGACAGTCCATTAAGGCATAATAACCTAAATAATATAATGGAAAAACATACAAATATCGACAAAAAACATCCGAATGCGGCCATATTAAAAGAAGAGACGGCCGTGTCGTAAATATCTAACCCGTGCACCTCGAACACTCGAGAGAAGAACAGTGCATTTGTCTGTCAGCATGTCAAAAATAAATATTGTTGTTAATGGGAGCTTTTGATGACAGACAGATTCTCAAGTTCATATGGATATGTATATGAATAAATATACATTAGTAGATAAACGTTAGAGAAACCCAAAGATGCAATCAAGAATGGACAATCCAGAGAAACTGGCAACATTGGGTACCCAATACACAGGACGAAGAGAAAAAGAAAAAACATAACTCAGAAAACTAAAATTATGAGCTACACGGGCCTAACCAAAAACCTGGAGTGAATGCATGTGCTCGGGAAGGGTAAGCAGTTCTAGCTTCTTATAAGACTCCCGCTGTGTTATTCATCAATACAATCAAGCCTGGTAAAACTTGATTGATGATTATTTTCAGCTATATAACGACAAAGCAACAAGTTATATCATTGGTAAAGAGGTATTCGTCAGAACGATTATAAAATGTTATTTCCTGGAAAGAATAATTTTTTGAAAATTAAATCGTTTTACCAAGAATTTCAGGAACAGTATGTAAAACATTTTAAGCATGCATGTGCATGATGTAATAAAACCAGAATACTCATAGACAAATTACATTAGAATATATAACACTGACAGAATAATATACTTTTATGCATTTGCAAACAAATAACACTATTGTTGACAGACATAAAGATGACAGACGCTGTAGAAACTATTATATCTTAGGTTGATACACGTGTTGAAAGGTGCACGTGTGTGTACACGTGTTCGATTGCTGATTTATCTATTTGCTACAAAGTGTTCATAAAAATGAAAACGTAAATATCTAATTTAAGTGCGCACTACTCGTTTCTGGAATAACCTTCATCAGGTACTCTCATAATGAAAAGACTGGAAAGTCTAATAATATATAAGTCTTTCGGAACAAGTAAACCAAAGGGCCTACCCGGTATACAGGATAGCCAAAATATATTTATTCATTTTTTATTTTTGGTGTTCTAACGCCACTTTCAACAATATTTCAGCTATATCATGGCGACTAGTTTTAGTGGTGGAGGAAGCCGGAGTACCCGGAGAGAACCACCATGGGCAAGCTACTAGTAAACGTTATCATTTGCGGCTGCGAGTTGTCGAGTGCACCCTTTTTGTAATTTACAAAGCCGGGAGCGAACCCACACCGTATTGGTGATAGGCTTGTATGAGTTGTTAGATCCAACGACCTAACTCATTGAGCCACCCGGGCCCCTATCCAAAATATGCTAAGGTTCCCTATGTTTGAGGGAGATAGACCTCAGATAGTATTTAGGAACTGTAAGATTCAAATAGAAATATATATATTAAACAATGTTAATGCCGAAATACTGACTACTGCGCGGATGATACCCCCCAGGACTAGTACCCCAGGACTAGTAATCCACCAGCAGAGATATTTAACAAGTTATAGTAATAAACATGTCTTTATCAAATCTAATAAATTCCATGCTTGAAAGTCTAAAAGAATTCTCTACTGGAAAGTATCTATAAAATTTTCTATACTGGAATTTCTCTGTAATATTATCTAGTGGAAAATCTCTGCTGGTAAGTCTATGGAATGCTTTATATTGCAAAGTCTCTATATAATTTTCGAATGGAAAGTCTCTGCAATATTCTCTACTGGAAAATCTTTATCATTGATAGAGGGTTGCAGCTAGCAAGAAAGCTTCAAAAGTTTTCGCTAGCCACCTGACTTGGTTGACCGTTATGGAATATCTGTCTCACAAATAACCACGGATAAGTTACACTTGTTGTAAGTACTTCCCGGTCCTTTCCTCTTTTATTTCCTATACTCGGGCAACACACCGGGTGCCACTAGTGCCACAGGAACTACAAACCCTTCCGGAACACTTGATTAAACTCCGGCTTTTAGTGGGGCTCGTGTTACTCTATCTTTAGTTTTTATGTGAAATGTTTTGTAGATCGTTGTTTGTCCTTTTGTCTCTTTTCTTTTTGCCGTTGTCTTGTCTGGCCTTCGATTTGCGGATTCTGATTACCTCTTTGGTATCTTAAAACTCTTCTGTATAAAAATTTCCGCTGAAATATCTATATAGAATTTTCTATTAGAAAGTCTCTATAAACATCTTTATTGGAAAGTCTATATCATTCTCTACTGGGAAATCTCTGAATTTTTTTACTTGAAAATCTCTTCTGGGAAGTCTATAAAATCGTCTCTCGGAAAGTCTCTATTTAAATTTTTACCGGAATATCTCTTTATACAAATTTAATTTTGGGTACAAACATAAAATCCACGAATTTCTATACGAATCTACGAACTTGTAATTTTTAACAAAACCACGAAAATTGATACCCACGAAGAAAAGTACTTTCACGGTACCTAATTCTGCTATCAATATGATAGATTTGTACTATGGAATATAGTATTATTTCGTTGTCAGCTTGTTCTAGCCAGTACAAAAAAAGGATAAACACAGAGAAATACTTAGGTTATAGCAGATATTCTTATAGATAAAAAAAAAAAAAGTCGATGACTTATCATAAATTTCAAAACTTCTTTTTTTTTTTGTGTCACGGTAAAATGTTTTCATCTTTCCAGCACAAATTGGAAGAGATATTCATCTATTTCGATAAAAACGGTGCATTTTCTATCATGATTTCTGCATGTAAATCGTTTTTAAGTCCTCTGTGAAAACTATAATACCGAGATAAGATTTAATTCTCAATCGAAGACGTAAAACAAAGCAATTTAAGCTCCATTTTATGCATCGCCGTGCAACATAATTGGTTTCTACGATTCTATTCATCGTCGAGTGAAATCCAATTTCCCAGTATTCTTCGTAATAATGATTCTAACCTAGGAATGTGCGTTGATTTTTCTGATTTTTATAATTCACTTTGTTGCATTTCTCTATTTTGCACAGAACGATAGGTTTTTCCTGAATAGAAAAAATATATCATACAATAGCATTTTTGCTGTTCTAATCAAGGCGATGATAAATATTTCGGAATCTAATATAATTCCCTTGCTACCATTGATGGAGGAAATATGAGTTTATACAAAAATAAATTATCAATTTCTGTCAATAGAGCAATTTTATTGTCGCATTTATGAAATATTGTGGGATAAAGATGTTTTTATAAATTTATTAAATCCATTATCGGTATTGTTAGGACTAAATATTCATATACAATTATTGGGAAAAAATATTTCAATGGTTACTGATAATATTTACAACAGGTAGATATTATATTGTATATTATGATGTTATGACATAGAATAAAAAAACAATCTATATATCGAAACATAATTTGTAATTGTTTCTGAAAACTCGTTTGTAACATCGGGAGAATATAGTTTTTATAACTTCTGTATATGCAATTTCAATCAATTTGCTCTTGACAGTTCAACTTTAAATTGCGATTTAAAAAAAATGAAATTTTGAATTTTAAAAAGTCAAAATTTTGATCAAGATTGTGAAAGTCGAATTCTGACATTTTTTTCCCATGAATATCCATAATAAGCTTCCGGCGTGATAAATGTTTTAAACTATTGACATATTACATTACTTAAAATGCTTAAAACTATGTTTAAGATGACGGATACATTGTTTAACATTCAGAATTAAAAAAAACATACAAACAAATAAACAAAACAAAAAAACTCACGAAAGTTTTACCATCATAAGATAAAATATATGTGTTGTGATTTTTGAGTAATTTCACCGACCGAGGTGTACATGTTAATATATACAAAGAATGATGATGAAAGTGAAAACATTTTTTTAAAATACTGTTTGATCTTGTTCAGTAAATTATTTTAAACATTTTACGTGTTGGAAAAACTATTTTTAACTATTCTATACAATAGACATGCATAGTCATGTTCATCATCGGTAACCCACGGTTGATTCCGATACGTTCCTCTCTCTCCATCACCCGTGGGTCAAATCGCTTGTAAACATTCGTACTTATGAATAATTCATAAGTCTTCGCATTACAAACTTCTAATGCGATTCAACCAATCAAATCGTTCATTTCATAATGAGTTTGGTTAAAAGTTAAATATGTCGGACCTGTTGCAAAAATTTGGAGTGAAAGAATTGAGGGACTTTCTATACTGCACTACACTTCATCGACACATTTTCATGGGCACATCCATTACTGACAAAACGATTTTTTAACTCCGATACCAAAGAGTTTCACTTTCATAAACGTGATTTTGATTGGTTAATTCGAAACTTTGAATATTCATGAGTACAAATGTTTACAAGCGATTTGACCCACGGGGGTGATGGAGAGAGAGGAACGTATCGGAATCAACCGTGGGTTACCGACGATGAGTCATGTTAAAAATAAACAAAAATTGGGGTAATGTTATTCTACATTGTATATATAAAAACATATTGTGAAAAACTTAGCAAAGAAAAACATTTTGCTCTTTAGAACAACTTGATATATTGCTGGTATATTGTGTGTGATTGTCAACATTTGAACTACACAAGACAAAGAACAAAATTCAAGATTTCAAGATTTCAAATTTTTTAATTTCAAGATTCAAGATTTCAAGATTCAAGATTCAAGATTCCAGGATTCCAATATTCCAAGATTCCAAGATTCAAGATTTCAAGAATTCATGATTCCAAGATTCAAAGATTCAAGATTCAAGATTTCAAGATTTAAAGATTCAAGATTTCAAGATTTCAAGATTTCAAGATTTCAAGATTCAAGATTCCAAGATTCAAGATTCAAGATTCCAAGATTTCATGATTCCAAGATTCAAGATTCAAGATTCAAGATTTCAAGATTCAAGATTCAAGATTTCAAGATTCCAAGATTTCAAGATTCAAGATTTCAAGATTTCAAGATTCCAAGATTCAAGATTTCAAGATTCAAGATTCAATATTCAAGATTTCAAGATTTCTATATATCGATATTCAGGATTTCATGATTCAAGATTCCAAGATTTCAAGATTCCAAGATTCCAAGATTCCAAGATTCCAAGATTCCAAGATTCAAGAATTCAAGATTCCAAGATTCCAAGATTCAAGATTCATGATTGCAAGATTTCAAGATTCAAGATTTCAAGATTACAAGATTCAACATTTCAAGATATCAATATTCAAGAATCCAAGATTTCAAGATTTCAAGATTTCAAGATTTCAATATTCAAGATTTCAAGATTCTAGACTGTCTCGTTCTCATATGTATAATATTTATTACATAACAATATATCAGTGGTTTGAAAAAGCGTACTGTTTTATTAAGTGCAACAGAAGGATAGGGGTAAAGAATTTTTTTTTTTTTTCATTTTTACATGATCTAATAATTATTACAATATAATATTTGCAGACTATATTTTTTCCCTAAAGGACAGATTTTTTAATAATACCAGCACTCCATGACAAAAAAATATGAAAAGCACTCAATAAAGGTATTTCCCATCGCAAATATAATTAAATCTTTGCAGAATGCGAAAGTTACGCCCATAATTAAATAGCTTTGTTAGGACTCGTGCAGCAGTTTTTGAATGTAAACAATTTCTGTTTGTTGCATAAGAAAGACAGCCAGGCTGCCAACCTTAAATTATAATGTTATATCATATCTTTCTCCTTATAGACGCCGTGGTATATAGATATATATATATATATATATATATATATATTTGAAATGACAGACAAAACACAATTGACGTTTAAAAGAACATAGGTTCTTTTTTATCTTGTGTTGCATTGGAATGCACAACATCAAACGTTTAAAATTGACATACTGTTCAATTCAGATGCATTTATATAACGGTATATATTACTTTCACTTCATTTGCATTTAGTTTTAATGTAATTGGTTCGACCACAACCTGATATCGACCTCTCAGTACATTTTTAACTTCTTAATCTTATTCTGCATGTTGTTTTAATTCAGAAAACAGCATTGCTTTTTTTTTTGCAACCAAATTTATTTTGGTTTTTTTTTAGATGTTTTAAGAGATCGTTTCATTCCGCAGTAAAATGTGTTACAAATATGGACGAGTTGGTATTCAAACATTATAAAGACTTCAAAAGTCTGTCGTTTTTCTCAGATGTTATATTTTCTATAGGGTAAAACATCAAATAACACATATTAACGGGTTGATTACAATAAAAGTTAACAATATACTATATATAAAATCAATTTACAATTTACCCATCTAGTCGTGTCGTTGTTAGATCGAATCCTGCTCATGCGAGGTGTACTCGATAGGGGAGGGGTTATGGTGTTTAACGCCACTTTCAACAACATTTCAGCTATATCGTGGTGGTCAGTTTTATTGTTGGAGGAAACCGGAATAACCGGAGAAAACCACCGGTCTGCTGCACGTCACTGACAAACTTTATCACATAATGTTGTATCGAGTACACCTCGAGTGAGTGGGATTCGAACGCACAATGTTAGTGGTGATAGACACTGATTTGCATAGGTAGTTATAAATCTAACTACAATACGATCACGGCCACGGTGGTCCTACACCTTGCTCTACGATATCTTATTACATTGAGAATCAATATTGAACTCAATGTATTTCGGTCAGTTTTATTTTTGAAGTTTTGAAATCGAATTCAGCAATATATTGTGTATCAACACATTGTCCTATCATACATTAAGAGTTTGCAGATACCAAAGGGAGGTAATCAGAATATATATCGAAGAAGAACAGACAACACAATGGCCAAAAGAAAAAGTACAAAAGGTCAAACAACGATCTACAAAACATACATATAAATCTAAAGAGTGTAACCGCAGAATTGGGAGTAAACATTTCCTGGCGTTATAGTTTGTTGATTTATTTAGTCATATTGGACATCCTTTTTCCTATTTAAAAAAAAATTTATTTCACTCCAATACTAAATATCTTCAATGTTTTTATTTTGACCCTATGTGTGAAGGTAAAGTGTGCGGCGACCTTGTATAACTTCAGAATCTAACAATTATGTGTATGTTGTGTATTAAAGCAAATTTTGCCACAAGAAAATTTCGATTGTAAAATATTATCACAATACAAATATCACAAGGTGATAACCATACTCGTTTGGAGAAGACGTCTCTAAGTTGTGAAACTTGTGTCCTATCCAATTGTTTCTTATTGAACAATAAAATATCTTTAAAGTGTACTCGTTAGTTGGTATTGCAATATGTTGTTATTTTCCACCAATCAGTGAAGAGATTGACAACAATTTCTTAATTATCACAAATTAAGAAAAATTAAAAACCAAGTAATAAGATGCAATAGATAACGAGACAAACACATGACTTGAGATTACACACTTATTAGTCTTCATTCTAGTTAAGCATAATAAATATATATTTATGACATGTTGACGTCTTTGTACCATTCATATTGCTTTTACAGTACACGGAGATAGCATCCTGGTACCATATTGATGAAAATGTCTGACAGGTATACAGTTAGCGTACAGCGGAAATATTAGCATGGGATTTATTTTCGATAGGCCATATATCAATGTCATTATTTGAAATATATGTAGCTACGCTTGTACAAGATCTAATCAATAGTTAATTTTGAGACATAATATTGCAAAAAGAAAGTTGCAAAAGAAAACCTCGTCAAAAGTTACCCGTTTTATGTAAATAATTCTTTCAAGATGAATGTAAGGTTCCAAGTCGAATAAATGGGCTATTTGTATTCGACACAAGCTGCATAACCGGAGGTTCCCTGTGGTAAAGGTGAAGAAGGCACTCCCAAAGCTATACGGTCGCCATCATGACATGGGTAGCCATTATGGAATGTCTGTGTCACGGATGATCACATATATGTTAAGTCTGTCGTAATCGAATTCCGTCCATTCATCGTTTATGCCTTATCACCGGGATTTTAACATGAATAACACGCCGGGTGTCGCTAGTGGAGCAGGAACTACTTACCTTTCCAGAACACCTAAGTTCAACCTCCCCCGCATTAAGTGGGGTTCGTGGTGTTAAATATTTAGTTTTCTGTATAGTGTATTGTGGACCATGGTTTGCATTATCGTCTTTTTGTTCTTTGGACATTACTATATTGTCTGTCTTTCGTCGATTTAGGGGTGATTATGAGTGCTCGCTTCCAGGGCGGTAGATCTTGAGTTCGAGCCCCGAACGGGTCAAACCAAAGACAATGCAACTGGTATTTACTGCTTCGTCGCAAAGCACATAGCATTCAGAAGTAAGAACAAAGAATGGTTGGCTTTAAATCAGGATAATGTGTCCGAATAGAGTGAAATGTCTATCCGCGGACTGTTGTTTCAGTCAGCTAGCACTATTAACATTCAACTAAGCGTGTTGGTTTAGTACAAAGCCGATCTTCAAAACCATCTAATGGGAAAGTAACGTATTCATTCTATGATATACCTGAAAATTGGCTTACAATCACTCACTCGCGGCCGATTTACGGTTTCGGATTACTCCTTTGGTCTTATAAAATCAGGAAACAATGAATGCTAGACATCTCATTTATAATTTGCCTATTTTTAGACCAATTTATGCCCTTATCATGCCTACTCCTTTGTCTTCGTAATAATAATAAAATATTGGAAGCAGGATGTGTTGGTTGAAAAAAATAGATCATTTGATGGTTAAAGTTGGTCGGATATTGTGTTTGCTATTCTATATTTAGTTCGCTTTCTTCACATTTGCTTTTATATTTCCTGGAAGTCGTATTTATCCTTTTTGTGATATTTTCTATGACAATGTAACTACTTTCAATACTTGACTGTTCCTATTGGCATTGGTGTTTATTTTCAAACGTTAGAAAATGATCAAGCAGTTGGTATTCAGACTTTTTACAATGTAAGTGCTGTCCTCTTAGTACTAAACTATGAAGTCAAGGAATTTCAAAACCGTTGTCTCATCTTATTCTCCAAAACGTTTTTCGGGAGAAATCAACACCTTATTGAAAATTATTCTGTCTCTTGCGAACCGATGATTAATGTTCAGTTGACTGTTATTTCACTGTTATGTCTTACGATGCCATTGCTATCTAATATTTAGATAATGGTTAAGGCTTTCGGGTTTCTGTACTAAAACTATTATACATATGACAATTTCTGTGTCACGATGATTAAATATATTATGTATAATGTTCAAGATTAAAGCGTTTATACACCAACGCTGATGACCTAGTTATATGTGTGTGTGTTGGTATCTTACTCATTTGTGGAGAACATAGGCATGACAGCATCATTTCCATATTACAGGGGGATTGAATCCATGAAACTAGCTCAACACATTTTTATTGAAGTGGTTGTACCCAGTCCGAAAAGTGAGTCAGGTATGAGGTATAGTTAGTATCAATTTTGATTCTGTTTTCTATTGAATTTTAGAACTGTTCTGATAGTGTGATATTTTTTTTCTTCATTTTACTAAAATTATATTTGTTGATAATTATTTGTCTTCAGTTATAAATAGAAGAGAGTGGTACAAATGTGCTCACTACCGTCTTTTATGTATTGTGTAAAATAAAAATAATAATATCGAGTTTAATTGCATATGACGCGTTTCAGAAATAATATTTATCACATACGCTGATGATCAAAGGATTGGAAAGACAAATAATTTAAAAGTCTAAACCAAAAAACCAAAACCGGATAACCACAATCGGCTATTTAAAAGTCTCATATGCATTAGTGAGGTGAATCTTAGTTTTATTCATAATTACATTATTTAAGAATGTCAATAATAGATATATCTTAAAGGCCATGTGAGTACCGAAACACTGACTACTTACTGGGCGGATGATGCCTTCGAAGATTAATAGTCCATCGGCAGAGGTATCAACCCAGCGATAGTAATAAAAACGTAATATCGATAGTACGCACGACGCGTTTCTGTATTGGAAAGCCAAGTCAACATGTCAGATTATTATATTGTTATTGAGATGAAGAACAGGAAACAAAAACCACATTGGATGGTAAAACACGTTTATGTCAACTTTGTTTTGTTGATTTATATCCACCAAGAGGGTGTGCATTGATATCTATGTATGGTGTGTATATGTTTGATTGTAATGACTTTGGGAGCACATGGGTTCATCCCCGTGTTTTGGCATGGTCAATGTTGTTGCTCATCTTTGTAGATTTCTGTGTTGTGGTTTTAGCTTTGTTTGTCTTCGTTCTGTGTCTTGCCTGTGCCTCTTGATTGTCTGTTCTTGATTGTCGCCTTCGGGTATCTTTATTTTACGCTTATTCAGTGAGCTAACATTATAAAAATCCAATTGAGCTTGTCGATCAGGTACAAGGCGGACAGCATCATCATCATCTTCATCATCATCTGATCAAACTGCAACTCGTTCTCGCCATGTTATGGCTGAAAACTTGCTCACTTGGAGCTAACCAACAACTAAACTCACTCACTCACTCACTCACCACTTGTCATTCACAGATATAAAGAAGAACAGCAAACTAAACAACATTTCGATTGCTAAACAAGCAATATCAGAATTTAATATTCTCATGCCAAATATGCATCCACCAAAAGAGTGTGGATTGATTTTGTGAGTACAGTTGGTACATGGACGATGATTCACTACTGTCAATATTTATTTATTTTTATATCGTCTTTATATTTAGACTCAAGTACAAACGAAGTGTCTTCTAAAAATATCATTGTACACTGCAATGCTACCAATTACAATGAACGACATTTTACTTGTCAAATTTCAACATCTTTTATTGGCATTTTTTTTTTTGTATTTGACATTTTACAAATGTAGAGTAATGCGTCGCTTTATTTACTCGTACCTCTTTATTACCGCATTTGATTCAATACCGGAACAATAGTCCGGCATTGTTTCCCTTCTTATAGGTGTTCATAGTATCGTTTGATAAGTATTTGCACAAGGTCTTCGATTCTAAAGAATATTTACCAAGTAAACTTGTCAGGTATTGATAGAAAATTCTTAACATAATTCATCCCCCTCCTGAAGCACATGTTATACTTAAGACAAAATTTACATTAAACATGGGAAAGTGGTATTAAAACACACAGAAAAGCTCTTATAAGATGTTTATCTTATGCTCTTATACAAAACAGTTGTTGATTATTGTTAAGGTGCAATAGAGACCCTCGTCTTCTCAATTTGAAATAATTCTATTGAATTCAAAATGCAAAATAAGGTGACCAATTTGACATTTTAAAGAATAGACAATAAAGAGCTGTACATGGCATTGTACAAATTTAAGACACATTATTATCATATGAAATGAATGTTTTATTAAACTGACATAGAGATTAAAACTATATTAATCCGAGATGATTATTGAATAACAAATAGCCTCTAATTCATAAACGTCACGTCACGCAGACACATCCATGTAAATTTAGCAATATACAATGTACCTGCACAATAAACAAATGATTTTTTTAAATTGTTCTATTTTGGAACTTCCCCGACAATGATTTCATTTGTCAGTGACTTGCGACAGGTTGGTGGTTTCTTCCGGGTACTCCGGTTCCCTGCAGCAATAAAACTGACCGCCACCATATAACTGAAATATTATTGAAAATGACGCTAAACACCATAGCCCTAGTCCCACAATGTTTCCCAGGCTTTTGGTTTTCCATCTTATTGGTTGTTGAAGGAAACGATATTGGAAGAAAATACGATATGAAGCCGAGATTAATCTTATTTACATCAATTAAATAAGCCAACCATAAAAACGTAGATATCTAATTTAATGCACACGATGCTTTCTGGAATAACCTTCACCAGGTGACGCTCACAACCAAAAGATTTGACAGTCGAAAATCGGTAAAGACTTTGGAACCAAGAACTCAAAGAGCTTAAATTTACCTTGTAAGGTAAAGCTCACCTGCAGGTTTGGTACATTTGCCCTGAATCACGTGTGCGCACATGCTAAAAGCCGTATGGACATATGTAAATAATAGAGGACAATACTGGAGTAACTGTACTAATCATGTATGTGTAATTAAGATGGTAATGTCCTCTCCTTGTTATTTCCATATCCTTTGTTTGACAATCGATATAGCATACACGTTGTTATAAACTTGATATCCATGGCTTGAGGAATATCTGTTGTAGCTATAGTTTACACTTTGTATTATGTGGTCATTCCCCGCCACCGATTTAAGAACTGTTAAGTTATGTTATTTCATATTATACTATATGGACACCTACAGAACTACAACAAAATGAAAGTCCATTTGATATTTTGTTTGCAAAGATAGGAGTTTTATGCAATTTTCTATCATGACTTGTCAGAGACGCATGAGTGGTCCAAAGAGTAGGGGAGCAAGTTTTTTTTAGAGTGGATCGGACAGTGTGGGACATGTTTTAGGACTAGTGTGAAAAGTGTGTTTGCTTCCATGCTAAATATTCTACTTTTTCTAAATTTCTGCTTGACAATTTTTGTTTTAATATTCGTGTGACGGGATCATGAAATATCAGCAGCAAATATTAACACAATCCAATATACGATTATAGACGTTTTCAATATTATACACTAAGAGGGGCCGAGGTCTTGGCTTAACGCCGCCAACTGTTATTGTGGCTCAGTGGTTATATATAATATGTATGATAGAGGTAATGATTTTGCCTCTGTTTTTACGATTTCACGGTTGAATGTTGGAAATGTTCCGACAGCATAGTATTTTTTGTTTTCATTGTATTGGTTGTTTTATGACCTTACATATGTTAATTACTACAATGTACTCTTTTGTGAAAAATCGTTGTGGTCTTCTTTCATCTAGTTTTAACTTAAGGTTATTTTTGTGTCGTTGTGGTGTCATTTGTGGACAATGCTATTGAATTTGATAGCTTTGTTTTTATTTTGTTGTAGCTAAATATACTCCTTCTGAAGTAGGTTATTCTGTGTGTATATACGTTAAAAAAGAAGTTTGTTAATATCAAAACTGTAATACTTAAGAAATCATTCTGTATTAATGTTATGTATCAAAAAATGTCAAATTCATCACAATTATCTGTGACATGATATTTACTCACAAACAGGATTATGGTGTTTAACGCCACTTTCAGCTATATTTCAATTGTGTCGTGGCGGTCAGTTTTATTGGCGGAGTACCCAGAGAAAACTACTGACCTGTCACAAGTCAATGACAAGCTTTATCACATAATGTGCACCTCGCAATGAGTGGGATTCGAACTCACAACTTTAGTGGTGATGGGTACTAATTGCATAGGTAGTTTGTAATTCAACTACCATACGATCACGACCCCCCCCCCCCCAACAGTAATTCATTATTAATAGCATGATATCTACTGAAAAAAATAATAAAGAAAATACTGGAAGAATACTGCAGTAATGAAATACTATGTGCTCAATGTAGCCGATGTCCCTGTATTGTCCATTTTTAGTTGCTCTTTCGGTTTAGTGTCACAAGACACGTGTTCTTGAACAATACGTTAACAAACAAAACAAGACCATGTATATTACGATATCTACTAAAAAAAGAAAAATAATAAATAATTCCAATACTAGAATAATACACTTTGTTACAGTACACATGTTCTTGAACAATAATTAAACAAAGAATTAAAACAAACAAATAATAATAATAATAAGCTTATAACGAAGAGAACTACAAGTAACCAGGATCAATCTTAAGACCCAAATGATGACAACAAAATAACAGGAAACGTTACAATCAGGTTTGACTTTTGACTTTGTAAATTCGTTGTTAATGTAACATTTACAACCGACTTAATTACGTTTCTACAGCTTTAGAAGAAGACGTTGTTTTGAAGGGTACTTGTCTTGCGGCGTCTCCTACCAGACCCTTAACAATTCCCACATGCTAGTTCGTCAGTTGGTACACCATCAACATCAAACGCTATTACATCGGTTTTTGCTACAAATACTTGTTTTCAAACTGAGCAACATGAAGATTACATCAACAAAAAACTTTAAAACTCTAGTTTTGAGAGTTTATCGTCGTAGTAGGTCTGTATCAATCTCGGTAATGGGGCTAATATTACAAGAAATGTAGAAGATATGGTATTATGTAAACGACGTTACGACAATTTTCTATGATAAGGCGTTGTTTCATTGCGAGCTTATAGCATTGACGGACGCCATCAGATAAAATAAAAAAATAATATTATGAATTTATTAGTAACATTAAAATCTCGTAAAGTTTCATTCTTTTCTCCAGTTTTTTAAACCACAGCATCACGTACATAGTGATACATCACTACCTTAGAAAGTTGGTTAAACGTCTGATCAGTGATCTTTTGTTCTTAAAATATGCGGCCTTGAGTCTGACGCCAACATGGGCGCCAACAAGAGTGGTCATTTTTTGCTAAACATCGATATCTGCATCGATAAAACAGTCATTAGCAGCCTATGTGTGATAAACTACTTCCCTCATGCAGGGTTAACAGACAGAGCTTTTATGATTTTGTTGTTTGGAAATTTTGAACTCAAAATTTAATTGAAATATTATTACATTTGAATAAAAGGTTATTTTATTTCAAATAATTATAGAGGGACCACCGTGGCAGTGATAGTATTGTAGTTGAATTTACAACTACCTATGCAATCAGTGCCTATCACCACTGATGTTATGAGTTCGAATCTCGATCAGGGCGAGGTGTACAACACTATATGCGATAAAGTTTATCAGTGACATGCGACAGGTAGGTAGTTTTCTCCTGATCCTCTGGTTTCCTCAACCAATAAAACTGACCGCCACGATATAACTGAAATATTGCTTAAAGTGGTGTTAAACACCATCAAGAAAACAAACATCAAATAATTATACACATTATTTTTACATGTACTAAAGAAAGAAAGTTGTATGTGCAGTGTTAGATATACAGCCAACATATCATTGTTTAAAAGCCAGATTCCAGACACATGTCATGGTCAGACAAGGTTGTGTCTATGAACAGTTGGAAGACACCAAAGTGGTAATCAGAACCCGTAAATGGAAGGAAAGACAACACAACGACCAAAAGAAAAAGGACAAAGGGACCAACAACGATCTACAAAACACTACACAGAAAACTAAAGATCGAGAAATACAAGCCCCACTAAAACCGGATGTGAATCCAGGTGCTCCGGAAGAGTGAGCAGTTTCTGTTCCTCTTTTGGCACCCGTCGTGTTGTTTGAGTTTCAAACCCGGTGATAAGTGAGGAACATTTTTGTAAAGGTCGCAAGAGCGCATTTCAATCGACACGTGTCTTAGTCTTCCTTTATTTGTGTTCATTGATTTAAGGTGAGAGGTGGCTATTCGTGATGTTAGTGTGGATGAAATTGTGGAAAATCACTGTTTAAACTTTCTTTTTACAGAGATGTGTATTCTTTAATTTACATGTAATCGAGACTACGTGATGAGCTTTGCTGAAATGTACAGTTGAACTTCGTAAACTCTTAATTAGTATAAGAAGGTAAACATTAGTTCCGTTCGTAGAACTAACCGCCATGCTATAACTGTAATATTGTTGAAAGTGACGTTAAACACCATAAACCAACCGCCTTTCATAGAAGCTTTTAGCTTGATTTAATCCGTTAGCTCAATAAACTAGGATATTTCGAATTAATATCATCGGCCCCTACAACTTGAACACGACGACGTTCGATTCTATGTGTGTACCTTTAAGTTCTATGAAACTATCTTTGTGTTTGATTCTGTGTTTCCAAACATTGTTTTCTTTGTGTCTATAATACAGGGTGTCCTTACACAGTTTTGTTGTTTCATATATCTTTGCAGTGTATGCATTCAATGGGAGTATATTTGTTTTTATGTGGACAGCATGGTCTAGCAAACGTATAATGCAAAAGTTAGTCAGTTATTGGGGTTTAATGTCAGGCTGCCTTCAGCAGGTATTGCGGACATATTACTTTTACAGAGATTAGTGGTCTGTCTGTTTTCTACTGGCTTTTGTAGCTGTCGTTGGTGGATCGGCGTTGGTGATCGGTCACCTAGGTGTATGTCCATGTCGTATCTAGGATATGCACATATTTATACGTACACCTTTATATATTCAGTAAATGTACTGATTGCAGTATAAAAACATTAACTGACATGAAAAATGAAATGAAAGGTAATAAGAAAGCCTTGCGTATTTTAGGTCTGAATGAACCGACTCTCTCGTTTTCAGGGCCTGTGAGAGTGGTGTTCATCCGGTACATCGGTCCGGGGTCCAGAGAATCAAGAAGGGGTCGGTGAATCACTTAAGGGTCCCACAGCCTTAGCTATAGATGTTTTATTTTGATTTTTATTTCATATTAGGGGGGTATTTAACTATTTTTAGTTTATTTAGAAATATAATTATGTAAAATTCAAATAGACTTTTGAATTCTGGGTGATGATCATCACTCACATTTACATCCAAAATTTTGAGAGAAGTCTCAGCCTGTCCCTGAGGCCCCAGAGCAGTCTTTTTCCTCCTTACAAAATTTCTTCTGGAGGCCCTGCCCATTTTATTATTCGAATTGAATTCTTTGACCTAAGCGATATTTTTGCTGCAAAGGCATGATTTTGTGTTTTTGTCTGTCCGGTCTGTGTGTTTGTATTGTTTATGCTCTTATTTGCTCGCCAAGTTATATTTGTGGGTATTCACGTGTGGAAAGCACTTGTATGACCACATTATGTCACTAAGAGAGGAGGTTTAGGCCCAATCAAGTTTCACCCCGCCACTTTTTATTGAAGTACCTGTACAATGACAGAAATATGAGTGGCCATCTATATGTGTATCAAAGTTATCGATATTGCCTCTGTTTCTATATAACTTTTTCGATTTGATTTTGGAACTGTTCCGACAGTGTGGTATTTTTTTGTTTTTCTGTTAGATTTTGGAACTGTTCCGACAGTGTGGTAATTTTTTTTTCCATTTTATTTGAATATTACCTTGAACTTAATAAGACGTAAGAACACTGATATGTCATCGTATATTTAAAACATTGTGACTACAAACAAAAAGTGAATTAACGATACACACTTAACATATTGGGTTGACTGTAAAAAAAAATATAAAAATATTTTCAAGATTTGACATTTTTTTCTTTGTAGAAGGTTAATTATTTTGTATTGTTACCGTAGAAAGGTGGCAAATAGTACAAAGAGAAAACGATGGAGCTATTCTAGCCAGATAATTACTTTTTAAATCCAATATTTGGTTTTTAATGACTACTTTATTTTCTAAAATGATCTTTATAGAAAGACGTTAATCCTAACATGACTCTAAACAGCTGAGGAATTTTACCCTTTATACAAAATAGAACATCTGTGGACAATGGTTTAAGGAGGACAGTTTTACTTAAGTGCAAATTCCTACAAATTAATTACAAAACTAAAGCATTTGGTGCCAATTGAATTGGTAACTATACGAGATACACTTACAAACAAATTGTTATTTTATTATATTTTGTTATTTCTGTAATAGTATAATGTTAATAAAATAATATGGGGGACACTTTCCCACTATAGGATGTATGACATTATTAGAGTATACAAGTTGATTTGTCTGTTCTGTATTAATGACATAAGTTTTTTACTTTCATGATTTATATGTTTTCTGCCCAGTGTTGCTACATGCATGCGTTCAACATCGTAGCTGCTAGGTTGAGCTACGTAGAAAAATCCTATTGAACGGAAAGCTAGCCTAGCCGCTACATAGCTCTAGCTAGCTTTAGAAATGTCTGCTAGCTTTTGAATCTAAGATGGCGGCTAAATTTAATTTCGCAAGGTAAAAATAGTGGCATTGCAGGAAGCTTTTAATATGGATGATAATTTATTAAGGTAACTAGACAAATACGATTAGCTAAAATGTTCCAAGAATTATTATATATGATTGGCGCTATATTTGCTAGCACTGCTACGTAGCTAATCGTTCAATAACGTCATGGCTATTTTACCTAGCAGCTAGGCTAGCTGCTACGATATTGAACGCAACCCATGTGTCAATAAAAGGTTCACCCAAAAACCAACGATGAGGCCATACCAGGAGAGGGGGGAACGACTGAATTTATATAAATGTATACATGCAGGTATTGGCAAAGACAATGAAAGCAAATTGTGAGTGAGTGATATTTGGTTAACGCGTAATGGTCAATTTTTTAGGCATACCATGGCGAGATCACGTTATATTTTTGATGATATGATGAGAATGTGTGTGTTTGTAAAATACTAAAACGCTGGGCTTTTATAGTGCTAGTCCACTGAATCAACACTCCTCAGATGACATGTTGTTCCACTTTGACACACTATCCTCATTCCGAGCCAAATCCGTCTCTTCTATTACTCTGTAATGCTGCGTACTTAGCAGAGAAGCAGCAAAAACTAGTTTTATAGTCTTTGATTTTGACACGACCGCGGATCGACCCTCCAATCTACCACTAGAGAGACAAACATGCTAACGATTACAAGACCGAGCCGTTGCAACAAATCCTGAAGAAAAATACAAAAGGCATTATTAATCCAATTCAAGATGATTTTTTATTGATCCACATTTATGTCGCTATCTTATAGCAAAATTGTGTATTATTAAGCCTCCTGTATTTCGGTAGACCGGCATAAAACTTTGTAAAACCAGAGATAGATTCTGGTTTCACACAGCTCTATGCCGGTTTACAGAAATGGAACCTATTGGAACATGATATGCTTTTACTCTTGAAATCTATTGAAACAAATATGTGTGTGTGTGAAAAAGTCTGAAGATCCCAAAAAGGGGTAATAAGAAATGAACTCTATTATCGGAACCCACAGTAGCCAAGCCAATAGAGATCTTCGAGTAAATGGACACCCGACATACCCCTCCCCAAATTACAAACAGCGATAGTTTGAATCATACGAAGCTCCAAAAAAATTCGGAATTATAGCAGGTGTTCCGAAAGCATTAAAATATCCAGCTCTATTACTAACGCACGAAATAAGTTAAGGAATTTAATATTCTATTGTCCATGGTAGAAAAATGTTTGCAGTCAACTGTGACTCCATCCACATAGATGATGTAACAACGTGTCACAAATGACCACGTATATGTTCCACTTGTCGTAAGGACTTCTCGATCCGTTCTTCATTCATGGCTTATCAACTAGATTAACACGACGGGTTCCACTGGTGGAGCAGGAACTGCATGGTTACCGTTCCCGTATTTAGTCGGGCTCGTGTTGCTTGATTTTTAGTTTTTTGTATTGGGACAAGCACAACATGTGGAAATGTTTTGTGCGAATATATGTAACCCGAATAATCCAGTCGTTATATTACGCTCCCGCTGGTCGCCACATACTGGAGGCTATCGGCCGATAGAGGGCGCTGAATTATTCGAGTTAGAACATATGTAATTGAAATAATTTTTGAAATGCGTGTAATAGTTGCGAGCAGGAATCGCAACGATAAATCATTGCTTATACATGTATCAGTTCAGTGTTGTTATTATGTCCGCATGAAAATGATGTTCGGTTCGTGTTTACCTCCAGTTGTTTGTCTTATTTACGTTATTTCTGTTTGTTTGCGTACAGTAGTGTCCAACACATATTGTGTTGTGTTTTTTTTTTCTTCGTCTATGTTGCCAGTTTCCCTGGATTGTCCTTTTTCTGATTGTCCCTTTGGTATTCTCTCACGTTTATTTATTATACATGTATGTATACCTTAGATATTACTACTAACAAACATGAAGGGTATTTTGTAACACATGTGAAGCATTTCCTACAAAATGTAATGACGGGCTAATTACAGAATGAATCTACTTAACCGTTTGATAAAAAGACGTTGACGTATGAAGTACAGGTAAAGTTTCTCACCTTTCTTTTACCGTCCGCATCAAATGTCAAGACCTTCATCTTACCTTCCATATCAAACAAATACTAACGATAGGTGTAAAGGTGTTGTGTCGTCTCTTCTTTTGAACTTTACTTTGACGGTAACTTGAGTAGCACATGAACAAAAAATAAAATGGATCATTTAGATAATGGTATATCGAAATTACAAATTTTCATACGAAAGGAATGTGTATATATATTTAATCGTGAAATGTTAAACGAGGAACGGAATAAAAACATGACATTTCGTTCAATCTTTTTAGTTTGAACTTCAAGCATGATGGAAGACATACCCTTAATCAAAATGAAAAGTTTAAATCTTTAATTCTATATTTATCCTACAATATTATACACAACGCCATTCATTATTTTTAACATCAATGACACACTGTTTCTATATAATATGTTTTATTATGCATACTTAACGGTATTTCGTTCATTAAAAAAGTTTAAATAATATGGCATCTTCATAATAAGCAGTGGCATAAGGGTTGGGGTTATGGTGTTTAACGTAACTTTCAACAAATTCTGTATATCGTGGCGTCAGTTTTATTAGTGGAGGAAACTGGAGTACCCAGAGAAAACCACCGACCTGTCGTAAGTCACTGACAAACTTTATCACATAATGTTGTACACCTCGCCCTGAGCAGAATTCGAACTCACAACATCAGTGATGATTGCATAGGTAAATCCAACTACCATACGATCACGATCACGACGGTCCCTTCAGAATATATGACATGTTCATATAAGTAGTGGTATAATATTTAAAGATGCTCTTTTAAATCATATTTGGCTATCATATTAGCTAGGCATAAAAGGATACCAGCAACGTTATACTGAAGTGCCTGTACTCAAGCCAGCAAAGTCAACAGTCATGTATATTTATGTTAGGGGTACCAGTTTTGTCGCAGGTTTTGCAATTTCTTCTTATTAGATTTTGAAACTGTTCTGACAACACGTGGTATTTTTTTTCTTTTCAGTTTTATTACCTGAAATGATCTATCGTTATTATTTCAATAAAACGTTGAAAATGTAAGGGCAATTAGATAAACTTAATATTCACAGATTACCATATCACCATTTCTTAAATTATATGCCTATTAATTTGTCATAAATGACCACATGTATGTCATCGACAATGAACAATAAAATGAAAAACACAAAATACCACACCGTGGGAATATTTCCAGTATCCCATAGAATAGTTGTAGAAAGAAGCAAAATCAAAACCCTTCCAGGGCACCTGAGTTCACCCCTGGTTTTAAGTGGGGTACGTATTACTCGATGCTTAGTTTTATTTGAATGTTTTGTAGATCGTTGTTTGTCCTTTTTCTTTTCTTCATTCTGTTCTCTTTACTTCTTCGATTTACAGTTTCTGATGACCTCATTGAGATCTTCAAACTCTTCTTAATATACAAATGAATGACCGCTCACTTACATGGCTTGGTTCAGGCACTTCATTAAACTGTGACGGGGTTAAGCTAGTTTAAGGGCTCAAACCACTTGTCGTTTTTAATTCAAATACCGGTACATGTAGCTAAATTTACTCCCAGAAGATTGATAAAAAAAAGTCCCTAAATTTCCAAAGTGACTATTTGATTGGCTGCTTCGTATCTTAGACAACTGTGTCGTCATGTGTTTAATGGTCTGTCTGGTTAATAACTCACAATTCACGTTTCTGTTTAAACCTCCCTTGACGTCAGACTATATGTAATATGCTGGTATTGAAAACCCGTCATTAACAAAGTTTTATTTAATTCCGTATCATTTCCTGTACGCGGTGCCAGTGATAACATTAATTAACCACACAGCAGGAAAAATAAAAGAACACGTGTTCTTGACCAGTCTCTAAAATGACCATCGTTTTAGTATATGGTAATCATGTATAATAAATGATATACAAAAAATATACTGTGAACACATTTAAATTCGTGGATACCTATTTTCGTGGACCCCCTTTTATAATCAGTTTGTTTGTTTGATGGTGTTTAACGTCACTTTCAAGAATGTTTCAGTTATATCGTGGCGGTCAATTTAATTGGTGGAGGAAACCAGAGGACCCGGAGAAAACCATCGATCTGTCGCTAGTCACTGACAAACTTTATCACATAATGTTGTACACCTCACTCTGATCGAGATTCGTAGTCACCATACGATCACAGCCACCTATATACATGTATATATGGTGACAAGTATTCGATGAATTCCTAATTTCGTGGGTTTATAGTATTCACGAGATACACGAAAATTGGAAATACAACGAATAACAATGATTCACAGTATATGATATGCGAGCTCAATTATAGCGAAATGTTTTTCCAAATTTTGCTGACATGTTTTTATTACATTGGTTGATTGATTATTTCTTAACGTCCAGCGAGCAGTATTTCAACCATATTCAGAACGAGTTCAGCAATATAAAAAACCTATATGAAATTGAGGGAGGGATGGGCCAACCCAGTCAACGACTTTTGACTTCCACTGGAAAAGTATGGAGAATTGGATAGAAACGGGAAAAAAAAGTCTTTTGAAACTTGTATTGTGTATCTAACAGCACATCATATCAAAATTGACTTAGAAAACCAAGTACTTATTTTCTTACTAAACTCTTCCGGTTATGATCAATTATGAAAACAGTTTGCTTACCAACCTTCAGTATCAAACAACAAAGAGCAGACAAATTCCAAAGTGTCCATACCTGCAGCGAAACCAATGCAAGTTGATGCTGAAATAAAATGAAAAACACAAAATACCACGCAGTCGTAATGGTTCTAAAACCACATTAATATCATTATTATACTGAGTGTCTAATTGTCCAGGTAATATGCCAAAATATTACCCAGGTAATATGCCAAAATATTAGTATCAAATATCACTACAGAAACTTACACGAAGTATAATAATTCCCTATGAACACGTAAATATCTTATTAAGTGCGCATGACACGTTTCTAGAATAACTTTCATCTGGTACTCTCAAAATCAAAAGATTGGTTGGAAAGTCAAGCAAATATTAAAAGTCTTTGTTCGCACGAAAACTCAAATGACCTTACCGAGAGAGCGAAATAGGCTAAAATTAATTATGCCTAAGGAAGACTGACCTTAGTTTTAATAAGTAATGAGTTGGTCCCCATCCCTGGTTTTAATGGGGTTCGTGTTGCTCAATCTTTAATTTTCTGTGTAGTATTTTGTAGATCATTGTTTTGTCCTGTTCCTTTTATTAGATATTGTATTTTCTGTCGATTTACGGATTCTGATTACCATTTTAGCATCGTCAAACTTTTCATAGGAATCGTAGGTTTTATTACATAAACCATCATCGTGCAGAAGCACTGACTACTGGAGGGATTATATCCTCGGGGATTAATAGTCCACCAGCAGAAACATCCACCTATTATGATAATAAAATATCTCGTTTCTGGAATAATCATCATCAGATAATAAGGGTAATATTTAACAAAATTACCGAACTCCGAACAATCTTCCAAAGGGAAAGTCAAAACTCATAAGTATATAAACAGACAAAATCAGTCAACAACAGGAAAACTGGGAAAACCGTAATGATCCTGACTTGGAACAGGCATTTCCAAAGAAATGGTGGGTTGAATCAGATTTTAGGGCGCCAAACCTCCCGCTTTCATTACGTTCATAATCAAACTATTGGAAAATCAAATATTTCAAAAGTCTCTATGATGAAGTGTTGTTTACTATTTAACTGTTTGTTTACCTTATGTCTCTGCCAGACTTGGTTTGATATGCAATAAAGAGAGAGTGTAACATATTTAACATTTTAAAAGAACAAGTGTTGATCCTGGTGTGCTATTTTTGTACAGGTCGTACCAGTAATGTTTTGATATACATAAAACAGCAATTTTACAGGTCGGATAAACAATTTAGGTTTTATACAAACCGGATGTGGTCGAGTGGTCTAGGCTACTTGTTGACTTCTGACCACAACGCCATCATAACTGATGGGAAGAGTTCTCGTCTTGATACTGACTATCATGTTTCCAGACTATACATTTGGGGTAGGAGGGGGTTAATTCGTTATAGCTGTTATAGACGTTTTTATTGAGGTGGTAGTCCTGATATAGCTGTCAAACATCAATAACCCACCATCGTACTCTGATATCACCCACGGTCTTTAGTGAGGTTCGTGTTACTGGATCATAAGTTTTCTTCGTAGTGTTTTGTAGATCGTTGTTTGTCCTGTCGTCCTTTTTCTTTTGGTCATTGTATTGTCTGTCCGTCTTCAACTTACGGCTGCTGACTACCCCTTTGTTTTCTTCAAGCTTTTTAAAAATGTTCCTAAGATGTAATAAGCATAGCATTTAATTAACCTGCACGTTAAAACGTTTGGGAATAAAATTTCACAAATCAGTTGGATCTGAAAACCTCATGCCGATTTCAGTGTTCTGATTAGGAAGTATTAACCTATATATATCTGCAGATTCAATCCGCTTAAATTCTAGGAGAAAGAGATAATATAGTTTAAGAAGATTTACCTAAAAGAGATCGAACACGAACTTTCTGTGAGAAAAGTTTGAAGATACCAAAGCTGTAGATCAAAGGCAAAATGAAAACGAAAAAAAAAAAAGCAAAGATCTACAAAAACACTACATAGACTTTACAATACTCTTATGTTCAACGTTTTCACTTTCCCAAGAAGAGTTTGTATTAATGCAACATACTTGTTTTTAAGTCATATTTTAATAACAAGATGTTCTAATATAATATAGTGGGAGGAATCTTAGAAAAACTAATTATTTTCAATAACTTACAAAACAAAAACTGGATAACTGATTCAATGATACATCAACTCTCTATCTTTACATACGGCGGCCACACACAAAATTCCCGTAGATTCTTAATGAACAGGCAAATTGACACAGCGCTGCAGTGAAGTACTTCTTTGAAGTTAGTCTTGGTAGAAGACAGTGTTTGTACACAGACCTAATTGAAAATGTTTGTCAATTGAAGCGTTTTAAGCTCCCGTACTGTGTGGTGGTTAATATGAAAAGCTTTGAGACTTTTAAGTGTTATTAAACAATAAGTAGCGATGTAAATGAAGGGGATCTTTATTTATCTAGGTACAAAAATACTTCACGTTGTTTGAATTTTAGCATTAACAGAGTCAATTATATACTTCATACGAATACAACTAACACTATCGTCTTCTCCTTTCATGAATCAGTAGTAGCGAGCTAGCTTTTTTTCTCTCCCGTAAAATATTTTTTTACATTTAAATATATTCGACCACATTTTACTAAGAAATGCGTTTTAAGAATACCTCCAGCAATGTGGGTGGGTTTTTTTTAAATTGTTTGCACCCTCCTAATAATCGATGCCCAAAATAAAAGCAAAATATGTTCACCCAACTTCTAGAGTGATAAATGTTATGCTGTGATTACTGGGCAATAAACCTTCCATGAAATGTTTACACTTCCTCAAATGTATTATAGGAATTTATTTTTTTAATTTTTATTTGAATTTTATTTTTTATGTCATATGTGTGATTATGTATCATTTATGTATTATTTTCGTAATTCCTTGATTAGGGATCGGTTCGTTATATCCGTCACTGCATTCACTCTCCAATACATCTATAGTAGTCACCAATAAACCTAAAAATATTTCTGATTTAAAATGCACAATACAAAAAACCACACCGTCAAAACTGTTACAAAATTTTATAGAAAAATCGTAAAAATAGAGGTAAAATCGACACCCCTAACACACAAATAACATGACCGCTCACTGACACCCCTAACACACAAATAACATGACCGCTCACTGACACCCCTAACACACAAATAACATGACCGCTCACTGACACTCCTAACACATATAACATGACGCTCACTGACACCCCTAACACACAAATAACATGACCGCTCACTGGCACCCCTAACACAAAAACATGACCCCTCACTGACACCCCTAACACAAAAACATGACCGCTCACTGGCACCCCTAACACAAAAACATGACCGCTCACTGACACCCCTAACACAAAAACATGACCGCTCACTGACACCCCTAACACACAAATAACATGACCGCTCACTGGCACCCCTAACACAAAAACATGACCGCTCACTGACACCCCTAACACACAAATAACATGACCGTTCACTGACACCCCTAACACAAAAACATGACCGCTCACTGACACCCCTAACACACAAATAACATGACCGCTCACTGACACCCCTAACACACAAATAACATGACCGTTCACTGACACCCCTAACACACAAATAACATGACCGTTCACTGATACCCCTAACACACAAATAACGTGACCCCTCACTTTCCCCCTAACACACAAATAACATGACCCCCTCACTTTCCCCCTAACACACAAATAACATGACCGCTCACTGATACCTCTAACACACAAATAACATGATCGTTCACTGACACCCCTAACACACAAATAACATGACCGCTCACTGACACCCCTAACACACAAATAACATGACCCCTCACTTTCCTGGCTTGTTACAGGCACTTCAAGAAAACGTGGCGGCGCTCAACTAGTTTTATTGGCTCAAAGCTCTCCAACTAATGAAATGATGCAAGCATTTTTCTCATGTAAGTAAGATGCCAAATCTCCCATATAACTGAGTAAACAAAAGTCGATAAACACTAATAACCAAATAACCATTTGAAAGGAAATATTTTATGTTTTGGCAAAATACCTCCTTAATGAATATTACTTTTTCTTTTGGTCATTGCATTGTCTGTTCTGTAAGACGATTTACGGCTGATGATTACCTCTTTGTTATCTTCACACTTTCCTTAGCAAAATTATAGAAACTAATGAACCGAAATATATATCAATTTTGAAATAGTTTCAAACAGCAAGATAAATTGAATTCAATTATCATGAGATAATTGGTGCATTGTGATACCATGGTAATGTAATAGTCTTTAGCAGCAAGGTAACAAAAGGGGCTAAACAGTATAGCAGCAAGGTAACAAAAGGGGCTAAACAGTATAGCCAAAATCTTAAAAAAAGCTAAAGTTACCTATATTTGAAGGAAATACTCTACACCAATGTCTGAGGGTAGAGAACTTTAGTTGTAATAGCAGTAAATATCAAATATAAATATATCTTATAAGCCATGATAAATATTTATCCCGGGGACTAATAGTCCATCAGCAAAGGTATCAACCCAGATGAAATAATAAAAACGTAGATATCTAATTTAGTGAGACAGTGTTCATATCTCGGTATTCTGTTCTGTTTGTTTGTTTGTTTGTTTGTTTGTTTGATTTTTGGTGTTTTAACGCCACGTTCACCAATATTTCAGCTATATCATGGCGACCCGTTTTAGTGGTGGAAGAAGCCGGAGTACCCGGAGAGAACCATCGACCATGGGCAAGCAACTGGTAAACTTTATCACTTGCGGCTGTGAGTCGAGTGCACCCTTTCTTGTAATTTACAAAGCCGGGAATCTGCTCTGCATCACTATAGGATGGCAATTAGATAATACATTATTGATATCTGTATATTATATATGTGCTTTTGGTTAAAACTTTTTAGCAAAGTTCTAGTTTTAATATAAATATTTTCTCCAAGATATAGTACTGTAACTTTGTTATTTTCTTTAACCCTCTAACTTTTCAGAAAGATTGCCCAAGTACATCTAAATGCGGCGTATGAAAATGTATTTACATGTAGACAAATACAGAATAAAAAATATTATAAAATGGCACATCCAAGTTTATAAATGGTGTACACTGGTTTCTTGTTTATGCACAGGCTTTTGATTCGAGTACTCTAGACTGTATCAAACATGAGGGTACCAGTTTAAAATAATGAATTCTATTTTTATGTCGTATGCACTAATTCCACTGAAATGGCGCGAACCATCTGTAAAAGTCATGCACACCAACTTCAAAGAGGTAACCACTATCGGGAATGTCATGAACACTGAACTTCAGTAATCCCGTTCTAAACAAATACAACTTCCGCCACTCTTAGTACCTGAACACATTTTGAATGCAGACAGAAAATAACCACAAAGAACTTATATTGTGGTAATATGCCAGTGTATATAACATATAAATATTGTGGGAACTAAACGGTCAAAATGATTACAGAGGCGTGTATTCACGATGTGTACCGAATGCACTTCCATTCGTTCAACAATAAGTCGTAATGGGTATACAAGACAACTTATCGTATACAAAAGTATTTTTTTCTTACACTTTCACTTGATTGAGAACGGAAAATGTAGTATTTTGCGGTGGCTCCGACTCAATTAATATCTCATTCCGCGTATTACATACAATGCAGGAGCTTAGAGCATTCTCATTGGACCGGTAAAAGGTTGGTTGCCGATCTCTTGTTGATGAGCGCAATGCGTGATGGGAAATAAAACGTGTCAATGTTAATACTCGATAAAGTGTTGAAGTCATACGTTCACGGATAACATATTTCAATACTATGGCAAATCACTTTTGGATTAGGGAGTGACAAGGGGAGGAGGCCTTTTGTTATTTTTCAAAGAGTTTGTGGACGATCGCGTAGTTGAATTGCCATGACATAGTCTATTCATCACAGTAGGATCCCAGGATATGAAAAAGTTTAACAAACATTGAAAAGAATACGTTTGTTTACTCATTCCGTAGCAATATGTTCTCCGGTTCATCAATTCTTATCAAATGAACGGTCGACATTCATTTAAAATATGCAATGATGACTAAATGAACTGGCAATTGTAATATAATTGAGTCAGGGAGATTTGGGTGACAGATTTAGAAATAGCTTTTCATAATTTTATAAAGAGAAGCTTAACAGACTCTTAAGATACAATTAATTATTAAACTATATATTTGAAACTACAACCAAGACTGCTATGAATATAACGTTAAAAGATTTGACATCTTATAAAAATAAGCTTAACAGACTCGTAAGATACAATTAATTATTAAACTGTATATTTGAAACTACAACCAAGACTGCTATGAATATAACGTTACAAGTTTTGTTTAATTTAAAGACATTATAATATATGTTAAAGATATGGAACATGGGAAAATATGAAAATCATACATCGTATATTTAATTAGTAACATGAACTGATTCTTTTNTTTTTTTTTTTTATTAAAATTTAATTTAATTTGTATTCGGCCCATGAACTTTAACCCCGCCACTTTGTTGAAGTGCCTATGACAAGCCTGCAAAATGAACGGCCATGTATATGTGTTACGGGTATCGATTTAGCCCCTGTTTCTACGATTTTTCTATTTGATTTTGGAACTATTCCGACATTGTCGTTTTTTGTTTCTCACTAGATGTGGGGTAGGGAGACTTGTAACTGTTCATAGATATACCTTTTTTCATGTCTAATACACAACTAAATTTAGTATATTATCATAATGTTATGTAGTATTTAGTTGTTTAATTATATAAGGACCCGCGTGGCTCAATGGGTTAGGTAGTTGGATTACCTAACAACTCATAAAAGCCTATCGCCAATACGGCGTGGGTTCGCACCCGGCTTTGTAAATTACAAAAAAGGTTGTAAGTGATAACGTTTACCAGTTGCTTGCCCATGGTCGGTGGTTCTCTTCGGGTACTCCGGCTAAAACGGGTCGCCATGACATAGCTGAAATATTGCTGGAAGTGGCGTTAAACACAAATCAAATCATTTAATTATTTACATATATTGCTTCAGCCCATTGGATTTTTATTGTATACAAATAAAGTCTTTTTTTTTTTTTTTTCGTACGATGAAAATACTTAATATATGAAGCCAAATTAATCGGAAAATATTTTTTTTTGTAATTTGGTAGTCCTTTGATAGATAGGAATTACGAGGCACCACTTGCTATTTTAGTTTTTTTTGTTCGGTATGAGAACTCCTGTGTTATTTACGTTATTTGTATTTGCTTGCACATAGTGATGTCCAACACATTTTGTGTTGTGTTTTTGTTTTGTTTTTCTTCGTCTTGTGTACCCTATGTAACTAGTTTCCCTGGTTGTCAATTTATGCTTGCCCCTTCGGTATTATATAACGTTTATTTGGTTTCATCTATAGTAATATCCAGATCAAATACCATACAAGCATCACCCTTGAATACCCGGTATAACAGGCAAGAAATAGAGAAAAACCGAAAACATAAATAAAATACAAAACGATTAAAAATGCAAAGAGAAACAGCTCGGATTTCTGGAATTATCAATGAACAAGCTTAATATTAAAAGGTCCAGCTTCCTCTCCTGAGTACACGCCATTCGTTCTAATCCCCTCTTTTGTTTTCAACTTGATGATTTGTTAAAATCGCTTCAAAGGCAGAAAAAGTCTTCGTCAGAGATTCTATGAAACGGGAAACTCGATTGCAATCGCTCATTAAAGGTCAATGGTCAAACAATTCATAATATTTGGACATTAAGACTTTAAATAGAATGAAAAACAACAAATACAACACTGTCGAAACAGTTCCGCAATAAAAAATACAACACTGTCGAAACAGTTCCCCAATAAAAAATACAACACTGTCGAAACAGTTCCCCAATAAAAAATACAACACTGTCGAAACAGTTCCCCAGTAAAAAATACAACACTGTCGAAACAGTTCCCCAATAAAAAATACAACACTGTCAAAACAGTTCCCCAATAAAAAATATCGTAGAAAGAGGCTTAAATAAACGTTAGAGAATACCGAAGGGGTAATCAAAAATGGACAAAGAGAAAATGGCAACATAGAGTACACAAGACGGAAACAAATAACAAAAACACAACACAATATGTGTTAGACACCACTCTACGTAAACAAATACAAATAACGTAAATAAAACATAAACCCTCCTATGTTTTGGGAAGAAAAATAATTGTGTTAATAAAAATAGTCCCCTATATTTGACAAAAATACCATAATAATATCAATATAACTAAATATAATGTATAATATCATCAAAATAATATGTTGTAACGTAAAATTACCAATAACAACTGTCATTTAACCTCTGAAAAATAAATTGTGAAGAATGTTCTTCTCTAACGACATTAAAAATGACGGAACTCTGTCAGTAAAAATAAAACTAGAAATAAGATAAGTGATATATGTGATGATGAGCAATCAACTCATCAAAGGCTATATTTCTTATTATTGTTTCCTCCATTTCAATACACATTGCCGTTCAAGTTCTTCAAATTATTTCCGCCCATTAATGTCGCCGTTGTTTCTTAAAAGAGTGTTTCATGAACATGGTGCTATTTCACAAGAGCGCATGATAATTATAAAATTGAATTATATTAATTGTTAAGTAGCTATAAAATTAATTAATTGTATAGGAGATGTGTCATTATATTATGTCATATATCAAAGTACATGTATGTATTTTTTTTCAAATTACGCAAAAAAAATTTCAATTAAACATTTTTTTTTAGAGACAAAAGCAATTAAAACAACAAAAGTCATCAAAATTCGAGTAGTGAATTTTGTAACTGCTTTATTATTGAAACAAAACTCAAAAAATGTTGAATTTACGATACACTTTGATTTCGACGTTTTCAAATAAATAATGTTGCTTGGATTCCATAGTCTAACTATCTGGTGTTGCTTTGCTCTTTGATCTAAGTGCAAAAAGGTGTTTACGATTTACTTTGATGTCCACCTGTATTATTTTCTTAATAGATTGAACTAATGTTTAACATCTTGTTTGACTAGTGTCTTTATTAATTTTATACCATTAAAATTCGGAGATATTCTAATGACTTAAAATGATATAGATGGACATGAACAAAAATAGATTTTGACTTTATCACCACCCATACAAGTAGAAAAAATATATTCTTTTATTAAAAAGTATGACGAGAATTAAGGACATGGAACCTATAATATATATGTTCCAGACCATACGCGTATTTGGACCGTATGCGTACGGTCCGGACCGTATGCGTATTTTTTCAAAATACCTATACGGTCGGACCGTACGCGTACGGACGGACTGTACGCGTACGGTCTGCCTAGTTTTACGAGATTATCGAGGTTTCAAAAATATTTTACAGATCAACGTTATTCGAATCTAAAATATATTAAAAACAAGTTAATTATCGGAATTCTACAATTTAGAAATAAGTCTAATGTAATCTATTACAAACTTACATATCCTGAATTTAGCATGTTCGTAATAAGTGAACTCTGCTCACTCGCAGTTAACAGAATAGTTTGAAATTGAATAAAGTTATTAAAGTAATCGCCAGTAAACAGAATGTGGGAAGAAACATTTAAAGTATATTTAGGAACTTTATTACAAAAACCATCAAACAGTAACCGTAAGAATACATATTGTTGATAGGGCATCTGGTGATCTACCACGAGTATTGTGTAGGGTTGATGATATTATTGGTAACGATACAAGTTTGTACAAATTATCATGTGAATTTGGTGTTTTAAATTCATGTTATGATATGGGTGATATAGAACTTTTTACACGTAAAGTTGAAACTTCGCATTGGAAAAAAGAAGAAATTTCTCTGCATGCTGCGACAAAACAAGCAAGTTTTTTTTTCTCTTGTAAGCAAAAGATGTAAATGCAAGGGAACATGCATGAACAACACATGTAAGTGTAGAAAGTCCGGCGTTCCTTGTAGCAGAAAGTGCCACTCTGGGTGTGCATGCGAAAATGTGATTCAGGTAGACAATTGAAATTGCATTATAGTTCAAAAACTGTTTGCTTTTCATGAGGTGATGGTGTTTTGGTTAAAGTAATAATAATTATGATAAATGTAATTTGTAAAACTCAATAAAAGTTTATGATATAATGTTTGTATTAAAAAAACCCATATGGTCTAAATACCCGTATGGTTTAGCTCGTACTAGACCGTATAGACCGTATGAGTATACTCATACGGTCGGACCGTACGAGTATACTCATACAGTCCAAATACGCGTATGGTCTGGAACATATACACATGATTTAGATAAACAAAAAAAGACTAAAGCTTGCCTTGAAAATTCATTAAATAAAACTAGAGGACAGAATAGAAATAAAATGGAAAAAATACCATAGAAAAGGGACAGCTCCAAAATACAATAGCAAAGTATAGAAAGAGCCAAATTAGATACCAGCAACACACACATGCATGACCGCTCATGCATGTCCTTGTTTGTGTACAGGCACTTCAATAAAAAGTTACCGGGTGAAGAAGAATCTGAAGATACCAAAGGGGCAACCAGAATCTGTAAGTCGAAGAAGGACAGACAACACAATGGCTAAAAGAAAAAGGACAAAAGGACAAAAAACTATCTGCAAAACATTACACAGAAAACTAAAAGTCGAGCAACATGTTGTATGGACTCAAACCTCCTCCAAATGAATAAGTAAATGAAAAATGTTAGTGTTATATACTAGTATATAGTGAGGTTCGTGTTACTCGATCATTAGTTGTATATGTATGTTTTGTAGATCGTATTTTGTCCTCTAGTACTTTTTCTTTTGGCAATTGCGTTGTCTGTCCTTATTCGATTTAAGGATTCTGATTACCTCTGGTATCTTCAAACTCTTCTAGACAATGTCTGCATCAGCTACAAACTGGCAAGTCGGACAAAGGAATTCAAAGTGTAAAGCTCTCATAGCAAATATATTACAGTAGAAATAAAGAAATAATGACAATAATTATTAAATAATGAAATATGTATATAATGTCTCAAAACACAAGCCAAAGATTAGACACAGCACAATCACAATAATTGATCTACAAATATAGACGGCTACATATTATGCAATGCTAATTAAAGAGAAACCACACACAATATTGCTTGTATTAGCTGTTAATAACTGTTTTGATGTAAAACTTGTTACATTATAATGATAATTATTGCCTGTTTTTAATTGATATGTTCTCGTAATAAATTCATTGTGAGAAAACAATTTCTATATGTTGACGAACATAATCATTTCTTATTGGTCTAAAATAAATCACTTTATGCAATTATGTTATACAGCAAGCCACTTATGTTGTTGACAAATCAATGTGTGTGTTTGTGCTGTATATATATATATAATATGGAATACGCCTTCAATATCATTTAATTTGATCTTATAATAAAAACGTAGATATCAAATTTAGTGTACACGACGCGTCTCTGGAATAACCTTCAACAGGTACCCTCAAAGTCGAGAGGTTGGAAGCCAAATATCTTTAAAAGTTGTGGGAGCAATAAAACGAAAGGTCATAAACAGAATAGCTCAAATCGGCTCAGGTTATCTGAGGGAGGAGAACCTTAGTTTTATTAATAATTACATTACTTAGAAACTGTAAATATTTTCGTAACTGAAATACTGCAAAAGTTAGTGTTAAACACCAAACAATCAATCAATCAATCAACAAATGTCAAAGTAAAGTCTCAATCATCTTTCCAATAAATTTCAAACACGGACCTCGTTTATTGTATATTTTGTTAATTGGCTCAATATACAAAAATGTATTTTGACAAAATAACAATTTTCCTAACCATCCACTCTGCTTACGACATATAAGAAGAGTTTGCAGATATCAAAGGAGTAATCAAAAGCCGTACATCGAAGAACAGAGAACACAATGGCCATGATAAAAAGAACAAACACCGATCTACAAAACATTACAAAGAAAGCTAAAGATGGAGCAACAAGAATCCCACTAAAAACCGAAGGTAAAAAGAATTCTAAATAATTTCTTCATTTTCTGCATTCTGATGTAAAAATAAGGAATCAGAGTGTGTGACTCACACAAAAGAACCGGAATTCATCCTTTCTAAATCTTCTGACGCTGCGATGGTTTTTCCCCTACATTTTATTATTTTATTAGTATAGATATTCCTGTGTTAACTTATCTGATATTGTTATCCTGTTTATGATATCTGGTTTTGTAACTCCCAAAGCTTTTTATATTATTTGTCTTTCCAATCATTTGTCTTTGAGCGTACCTGATGAAGGTTATACCTGAAACGTGTCCTGAACGCTAAATTATTTGGCTTTCCATTATTTGTACTTTGGGCATACCTGTTCAAGGTGATTTCTGGTTATTTGGTGTTCCTATCATTTGACATTGGGCGTACCTGATGAAGGTTATACCTGAAACTTGTCCTGAACGCTAAATTATTTGGCTTTCCATTCTTTGTACTT
>MJUT01030183.1:319083-332176 GCA_002080005.1 Gigantidas platifrons
GGGGGGGGGGGGGTAGATTACCTCCTTGAAAATTAAATGGCTGGCCCTGAAATATATTTCGTAGTTCTTTTAAATTTCTGTTATATTAAGAATCGTCTAACCTCTTTCTTAAATTATAGTATTTGCTGTTTAAATTCTGGTATATTTTTGTATTAAATACTCTTGAGTTAATTTTCATTCATAAAACTTCGTTACGGAAGTTCATGCCTTTAAAACATTCCATACCAATCAGCGTTAATTAAAAAAATTACGCAAGCTCATAGGAAACAAACACAATGTTGTAAAATTTATGTTGTGTTATAGATATAGCTTCCTGTGGTTACAGCCTCTCTTTATAAACACACGTAGTAAAGTAGCAATGTTTTAGTCATTATAGAATGAGGAAAATATCATTGACGAGGCATAAGGCGCCACAAAACCCATCGTGTCATTTCAAATGTTTCGCTAAATGTATCAGTAAGGCAGAAAAATACATGTTTCACTGTTTTAGACGAGACATCAAACTGCTCAGAAAATTACTACAATTTTAAGAATGACATGCATCTTTTCTCATCAAAGAAAGTTACGGTCAATGAACAGTGTCAAGGTTAACCCATATTTTAAGACGATGTATTGTTTTTGTGCAATCTTTTGTATCCACAGACTAGAATGTGCTAGCATCCTTCCATTTCTACCAAATATTGACAGCCATCAGCATGTTCCATATTTTTTCAAATGATGCTATGACTTCCATGGACTAATGTCCGGGTATCTGCTTTGAAGGTTACCATTTGGAAGATGATTCCAGTTAACGGAGTTGAAGATAACCTTTTTCTAAAACATACAACAATTACGATAAAAGGAATACATGTGTAGGAAAAGAGTAGAAGTTTGAAGAAACAAAGGGGGGGGGTAATCAGAATCCGTAAAATCGAAGAAGGACAGACAATGCAATGACCAAAGGGACAAACAATGATCTACAAAAGTTTACACAGAAAACTAATGATCGAGTAATGCGAACCCCACTAATCATCGGAGGTGAACTTATGTGCTCCGGAAGGGTAAACAGTTCCTGCACCACTAGTTAGTCTTGTGTAGTGGATTCAATAATTTAAAAATAAAAACTGTCGATGTTGACCGGCTTTTATTCTTAAATGTCTTCAGCAAAAACAATAATACACGTGTTCTTCTGGTAACAAATATATATATCTTCAATTATATTATATCTATTTAAATCATCTAGATCTCCAGATCACCTGTTCTACATATAAATATAAATTTTATCCCGGGTTGCTGGTTGTATTCATTGCAAGCAAAAACCATAAACTGATTCTCATTATTTTTTTATTTTTTTTAATACGGTCACATTAACAGATCGAACTGCTGATGATAAATACAATGAATACCTGTGTAAGCTGAAATACTGTATAACCCGAACTTTAGATTAAAGTCCCAATATAGTAAATCTTTGTTGGTTTAACATGAATAAACCGAACGACTGTCTATTACGAATACAAAAGTTGATCCCAGTGAGTGAGCGATTATTGTTTGTCTTTTTGTACTTTTTCTATTGGCCATTGTGTTGTCTGTCCTTCTATTTACGGATTCTGATTGGCTCTTTGGTATCTTAGATTTACGGATTCTGATTGGCCCTTTGGTATCTTAGATTTACGGATTCTGATTGGCCCTTTGGTATCTTAGATTTACGGATTCTGATTGGCTCTTTGGTATCTTAAACTCTTCTTAATCAGAAAAACATAATGATATGTACATGTACCTTTGGTAGATTATGTTTTCAAATTGAAATTTAGAAATACTTTAATAGTCCTGAGCATTTATTAGAATTGAACTGCTTGAAAAATGGTATTACACGTAAGCCTAGCCATTGTTTATAAGCGACCGAATTCTTTTACTGATTTTATATACCATCAAAATGACTAAAACATATAAAAATCAGTGTAAATAAAGCCATTAATTAATGTTAAATCTATACTGATACAGTACTAACAAAATCATAATTACAAAATGTATGTACACTTGTATTTGCCATTTAGTAAGAGAAATGACCGACCATCAAATGTTTGTAGGGAGATCACATTAAATTTATCAAACACAGGGATGAACTCAGGTGCTCCAGAACGGTAAACAGTTCCTGTACAATTAGTTGCACCTCTTAACCGTTAGACAGCACGTATATCATGTGATATGGGAATCGTGTATAGAGTAGTTTTTACACTTTATGTTTATTGAGAGGTTTTTGTGGGTTTTAAATATTTGTTTTCGGTTCATTTTGATATGCGCATGCGTTCTCATTGTAGCAAAAACAACAGATTTTCCAAATTATATGACACGCACAACGACATCATGATAATTTTATTTATGTTATTTGTGTTTGTTTCCGTATATATAGTGGTGTTCAACAGGTATATTGACTATATGAATAACATGGTGGGTGTCTTATAAGAAGCAGGAGCTCCTTACCCTTCGCGAGCACCTGGGTTCATCTCTGGTTTGTGGTGATGTCCGTGTTTTTAGTTTTTCTGTGTTGGGTGTTTCCTTTAACGTGTATTTGGTCTATATTTTCATAGATCACAATTGTAGACGTGCATGGTCGTGTCAATTTGAGAAGGTTCGTAGACATTTCAGGTGTATTCACTATCACTAGTCATTGTATTGTTCATCTTCTATACGGATTCTGATTACTCCTTACCTATATTCATTCTTTTCTGAAAAGAAGAAAAAATCTGAAGCAGAATATTTATTTATCATTTGTTTGTAAATCATCCCACTATTTTTTTTAATTTCATTTATATAATCTTTTTCATATAATTTTATTTATATAATCTTATTTATACAATTGTTTTATGCAATTTTATTTATATAATTCTATTTATTGTACTATTTTTAAATTACATTAATGGCGTATATATTATATCAAGGACGTGTATATTGACGTCCTTGATTATATACATTACACACAACACAAAAAAACATGAAATGATTTATAAACTTCTTCCTGTTGAGAATTTTGAGGCAATAAAAATAATGAATTGTTTATTTTTCTATAATTTGTTCTAGGTAGAAGTTGGTATTTTAGTTAATGGGGACAAATGATGAAACATTGCCTATCTTTTGATGTATTTATTGTTCTTTAGTCTATATAACATACTTTACATGGCCTACAAACATTTCTGTAACTTAGTTATGTTAGACGTTTATTAGTAATGCGTTAATCTCTGACACTGTTCAGACAAATTGTATACATACAAAGTCCACAAAAAGGCCATTATTCATGTACAAAACAACCGCTGCCTCTGTCTGTAAACTATGAATTGGTATTATGAGATTTTAAAGAGGTTCTGACAACGTAACTGACATCGCGCACGTGCCTTTTGGCGCCATTTCGTCACATTTTTTACCGGACTGTTTTAACGATTTAGACACTTCTGCCAAAGCATGAACTATGATTTTTTTCACGCTCCAATAATTATGTACAATATTTTGAATTTTTTGCATTTAAAAAAAAGAACATTATTCATTTCGAAATCCCATTCATGAAAACATAGAGATGTTTACTCTTTGCTATAAGTTGTATTTTCTGTGTATGTGTGTGTGTGTGTTTTCCCTCTTTGTTTTGTATTTTTCATTAAAACAAAATAGAGAGTAAGCATATCTTAGTAATTAATTTAACATGCTACAACTGTTAAAACATAAGTCAATTTACATTCAGTAATTAAATGGATTCGAAAGGCGGTGAAACAATGACATGCAAACCAAAACAACAAAAATAGTACACTGTAGGAACAGCTCCAAACAAAAATAGCACACTGTCGGAACAGCTCCAAACAAAAATAGCACACTGTTGGAACAGCTCCAAACAAAAATAGCACACTGTCGGAACAGTTCCAAACAAAAATAGCACACTGTCGGAACAGTTCCAAACAAAAATAGCACACTGTCGGAACAGTTCCAAACAAAAATAGCACACCGTCGGAACAGTTCCAAACAAAAATAGCACACTGTCGGAACAGTGCCAAACAAAAATAGCACACTGTCGGAACAGTTCCAAACAAAAGTAGCACACTGTCGGAACAGTTCCAAACAAAAGTAGCACACTGTCGGAACAATTCCAAACAGAAATAGCACACTGTCGGAACAGTTTCAAACAAAAATAGCACACTGTCGGAACAGTTCCAAACAAAAATAGTACTGTCGGAACAGTTCCAAACAAAAATAGCACACTGTCGGAACAGTTCCAAACAAAAATAGCACACTGTCGGAACAGTTCCAAACAAAAATAGTACACTGTCGGAACAGTTCCAAACAAATATAGCACACTGTCGGAACAGTTCCAAACAAATATAGCACACTGTCGGAACAAACAAAAATAGCACACTGTCGGAACAAACAAAAATAGCACACTGTCGGAACAGTTCCAAAATACAAATGAAAAAGTGTAGAAAGAGGCAAAATCTATAATAACACACAAGACTTATTTAATGTTAATGTCCACCACCAATGCTATTTCCCCCTATATTAAGAGAATGTTCCACTATTTTACGAATATTTTCCCTTATTTTACGAATATTTCCACCTATTTTACGAATATTTTCCCCTATTTTACGAGTATTTTCCATTATTTCACGAGTATTTTCCACTATTTTACGAATATTTTACCTTATTTTACGAATATTCATAAACTATATTCCCCTCTAATTTCAGAGTTTACACCTCCCCCTTTTAAACAAGTATTAAATATCTTATTGCCAGTCAGAAAAACATTTAGAAAGAAAGGAATGTCACCGTTTCATTAAAATGTCACCAATTAATTCTCATTGCACTCTTGTGAATGCGAAATTCTGTCTGTTATTAGTAGTTACATTTTGGGACAAATAAGTATTATTCCTTTTGAAACATATAATTACTAGTGTTTCAGTGAGTATTTTTGACATCACGCAATAAAAATCAATTCGAATTAATTGTTTAGTAATCTAGAATATGTCTCGCAGTTAGTTACGGTATTCTTGCGGAAGATTGAAATTCGTAAAATGGGAGAAATGCATTCTTTAACTCGTCAACCGCAGTCTTTGGTTTGGTATGTCATTTCCAATTAATCAAGATGGCGAACAACAGGTCCGCATCAAAGGAATATTTTCATTGGACGATATCAGAATGTAAGGCAATGTATAATTGAAACAAATAACGAGCATAAATCCCCCATAAACACACATAAGTATTTATTTAATTGGTGTACTTTTTGTCTATCTTTGTTTACATCAAATAAATGCTTCAATATCAATGTCAGCCATTGTTTACAACATTTGTAGTGAATGATACCTTACGTAACAACCGTAATTTATGTAATTTGACATGTAGATAGGTGTTCCATGTTTTGATTGTTTGCTTGATGGTGTTTAACGCCACTTTCAACAATATTTGAGTTATTTCGTGGCGGTCAGTTTTATTTGTGGAGGAAACCGGAGTACCCGGAGAAAACCACTGACCTGTCGCAAGTCATTGAAAAACTTTATCACATACTGTATACGCCTCGCAACATCAGTGGTGAAAGGCTCTGACTGCATAGGTAGTTGTAAATCCAACTACCATACGAATACGGCCACTGCGATCTCTTCATATTTTGAAACAATACCTATTTCACAAATAAACTAGAAGTATACTAGTATTACGCTGTTTACAAGATGTTAAGACTTTTTTTGTATTGCTAATTCTATCTTGATCGATCAAGAAGAACATTCCGATGACAGAATGCATTTATTGTGAAATACGAAATTCTCTATTCAAGATATCAGCAATTTAAGAAACCATGCCAAAATTATGATAAGAACTTTATGCTGAAGGTTCGATAATTGAAAAGATACAACTGGCATTGGAACAGATGTTCCGTCGAGTGTGGTATGAAAATCTGTTTAATGTGCATCGTGTCTTTAGCAATACGTGGTACATCACATCTTTCAACGCTCTCCACCTGCGCAGTACGAACCTTGAGCACATCCGGTTTTGTTCATATAAAACACGGTGTTTTCACACCTTAATATAAACAGGATCTTTTGCAAATGGTTTATGGGCTACAAAGTCTTTAGCTGATGATAAATACTTTGCGGTGTCATGGTAGATCATGTGTTTATAGGCGTCCATTTTGTTTACACATGTTAAAACTCAAAAAGACATCATATGATTGTTCGATGGTTATACGAAACTTCTATCAATATTATAAAAGCAACACGTTTATCTCTGTCAGCAGAAAGATCCATAATATATTGTAATTATACGTGTATATACTCTATCTCTTGTTCTCATAAAGCGTGAATACAAAGTATTCTTTTCAGTTTATCGTCATGGACTGGGCGTACGTTATTTGATCGTCAATCAATTTTCAAAGGTTTATTTGGTGCTCATGTACATTCCATATATATATATAAAAAATAACTGATAAGATATTGAATATATAATCTATATATTGTGTATTTATTTGTATGGGTTAGAGAAGGGTCAACACGTTACATTCTATTTATGAATCCAGTATCAACACGCACATTTCACAAAAACACAAATATAGATGTTATGTTTTTAGGACCGAGCACAGATCTATCATTCTTAAGCTAATCGAGAGGACCCGTACCAGATTTTTTCCTGAAAATTTTTTATTTTCATATTTAGTTTTCGTATTTCCGTATGGAGATTAAAATGTTGATCTTTTTTCTCAATTTTTTGACGTCATTAAGATTTATTTAAAGGGATGTTAAAGCTCGTTTTAACATATATTTTTTCAACTCTTGACGAAGGTTGTTTCTTTTCAATTTAATTGTAAAAACAATCCAAAAATACTTTGCACGCCCATATAATCCCATATAATCCCTAATACCGTTAAAATATCACTTAAAAGGGTCGAAATGAATTTTTGTCCAGGAAGCAAAAATTCAATTCAAGGCAAAGACCGCAAGATATGACAGAATTATCAACGAATTATGTCACTTTTACAAAGTTTCATTGATAAAAACCGGGTTAATGTTTCATAAATATCATTTATTGAACCAATTGCAAGTTTTCATGAGAAACCAAAAATTACCAAAATGAGCTTTAATATCCCTTTAAGCAACAATATACAAATTGGCAACTTTTAATGTTACAAAGAATAATTAATTTTAAATCAAACACATTTGCATATTTACGAATGCCATCTGTTTTATGATGTATTTCTTCAGTTAACACTGAATGTATTGATTCAATTTTAATTCCCCATTTTTCCATTTTTTATTTATTGAATTTGCCATAAAATCACAGAAACATTCTTAAAAGTAGCAGTAATTTATATTATTTTCTCAAAATAATTGACCACGTCATATACATCGAGTGGTTATTGTTAAACATCAAAAGCAATTTTTCAGCCATATCATGGCGAGAATAAGCTGCATTTAGATGAGATGATGTTGTTCGCTTTGCATCATGCTGAGTTGAATTTTTATAGTTGCTCACTGAAATAACAGTCCGCGGGTAGACATGTCGCTCCACTGGGATTATATTATCATTCTGATTCCGAGATAACTTGTTCTCCTTAATGCTGCGTGTTTAGCGAAAAAGTAACGCATGCCACTTTGGTTTGAACCAACCCGTGACGACACGAACCCACGATCTACCGCTCTCGGGGCGACCAGGTAATATACAATGTTAGTCGTATTTTGGATGTAATATATTGACACTTCATATTGTCACATGCAGACTCCTTTTATATAAATATATTAATAAAAGATCTTGTTTGTTTCATATTTAATTGTTTAGTTCTTACAAACGACACTTAAATAACACTAAGAAATATAATAAACTTCACAATCAAATGGCCTTTGTTTCTTTGACATCCGGGTACCAGTTCGTGTAAAACATTTAAATAATCAATGAAAATAAAATTTCAGATAATTTCCTAATATACGATGTGTCCTCCTATGCCTTTGATTTATGTGTTTTACTTTATGGGAAGAAAGTTGACAATTTATATGTAAATATTTTAATTATCTTTGAATTAATCACAAAACAAATTTGTTTATGAGAAAAGGGTCATGTTATTTGACCCCTGGAATAGTTATTGATAGTTCTTGATAAAGATGTATGTGTCTGGTTTCTACTTACAATATGTTATAAATAGTCACTTGTATTTCGATTTGTCAGTGATGTGCAGCAGGTCGGTGGTTTTCGTCGAGGTACTCCGGTTCCTCCACCAATAAAACTGACCGCCACGCTATAACTGAATATTGTTGAAAATGTCGTGAAGCGTACTCAAATAGTTGCAATGTACTCTTGCTAAAAGGCCGGTGTATGTAGCTTTATGTTTTAATTTAGACTAATCTGTTACATTTCCAAAAGGAGACAACGATAAAAAAAAAAAAAAAAAAGATAAAAAAAAGCTTAAGGTGGTACCTAAAACAACAGTGAGATAACTCTTTAAAATCGGTTGAACGTTTTGATTATATGATATTTGTATGCAGAATTCAAGCATCTCGGTGATCAAAACCGCAGAGAGAAAAGCTGCTATGTGGCTAATGAATTTATAGCTCTGAGTCTGTTGGTTGGAATTTGTTAAAATTTTGATATTTAATACAGTGGATATATCCAAACACACTGCCAAAAAAATAAGAAAATTAAACGAGCAGATAAAATTTTACCTGAAGTGTATGGTACCACCTTAAATATCTTTTGTTAAATAAATGTAACATCGCGTGTTAAATATAGCAATACCATGTGCTGTGAAAAAAAAAAGAATATTGTACAAAAATATACACATGCTTTTTAAGATAATTAACTAATTACTAAGGCCTTAATTACATATTCCCATGTTATGCATATCAAGACAGCTATAACCTTAAACGAACGCAAATGGTTTGACTTATAACTACGCATTTTGTTTTTAATGGAATAATTCGAACATTCTACTTTGATAGAAACTGAAAAGCTTAAGCAACTTTAGATATTTGCCTTATGAATAAATTATAAACAATACATAATTAATAAGAATTTTTTTTTAACCACGTCATATCCGATGAAACGTGAATTCTCGAGACAATAAGGAGATTATTATGTTTCTACTTTTTATTACCCTGGAGATTACCTATATTCTCTATCATAAACATCCACCTGATTTATGGACCATGAATCTTTCTTGTTTTATTCTGAAAGTAATCAGCTTATCTTAAATTCTATTGTTATGGTTGTTAGGGACAATGGATTAAAGTCTGCAGGGAATCAGGTAAAAACAAGGAATAAGGTAAAACAAAGCCGTAATTTGTTTTGATCATTAAAAATTCAAGATTAAATACCTTCCGAAAGTGCACGGAGCTACCTTATAATCAGAGTTCAATTTAAATGTATTTGTACTCAATTCCTGCCATTAAGAACAAAACTGTAATCAGTAAAAAAAAAAAAGAGAAAAAGAAAGAAAAATATATATGACTAATAAATCGAAAAACAAAATAATGCTCACAATTTCATGCTAAATAAAAACAATCAATCAAACAAAATTTTTGCAGGACTTTTATCCTCATATTTTTGCAGGATTTTTATCCTCATGTTTTTGCAGAACTTTTATCCATAGTTTTTTGTAGGATTTTTTATCCACAATTAAATCATATTGCACTGTAACAGGAGACGAAATAATAAAAGTTAATCAACAGTAGAAGAAGGGAAGCTTAAAACATTCTAATGACTTTTTATAAACAGTAGAAGAAGGGAAGCTTAAAACATTCTAATGACTTTTTATAAACAGTAGAAGAAGGGAAGCTTAAAACATTCTAATGACTTTTTATAAACAGTAGAAGAAGGGAAGCTTAACACATTTTAATGACTTTTTAAAATAGGAAGTTACCATTCAAGGTTAATAGTAATTCAGAATTATTATTTCTAAATTATATTGTTCATCATACATTTTCTTTTGTATGTTTTCATTCTTTTTCTACTTTTTTTTATTTAGAGAATTTTTTTTAAATAAGGCAATGTTCTATGTTATAGTGCTATATGAATAATGCAATATCCTTTTCATATACAAATTTTCATCAATATCACCATTCCATGGAATCTTTGATAGATATAGAACACATTTCCTATTTATCACACTTTGTAGGTTATCAGGGGTCGTTGTGATGCAACCAGTGTCTATCACCACGTAAGTTGTGAGTTCTAATCGCGCTCATGGCGAGGTGTTCTCAATACAACATTATGTGATAAAGTTTGTAAGTGACTTTCAACAGGTCGGTGGTTTTCTTCGGGGTCCTCCTGTTTTCTCCACCAATAAAACTGGCCGCCACGATATAGCTGAAATAATGTTGAAAGTGTCGTTAAACACCATAACCCTAACACTCAATCATTGTAGCTAATCATACATTATGTGATCATTTTTTCATTGGTTTAGACTGGGATAACGGTCTTCTCGTAACACACGGCGAGAAGTTTTTCATTGGCTTAGACTGGTATAACGGTCTTCTCGTAACACACGGCAATGGGTAACTTTTATTTAGCACTGTTTGTAGGTAACATTTCATATAATTTATACTTTATGTGAAAAACGTTTCATTGGTTTACACTATGGTAACTATGGTAACATTCTACTCTAACACACGGCAATGGGTAACTTTTATTTAGCACTGTTTGTAGGTAACATTTCATATAATTATACTTTATGTGAAAAACGTTTTATTGGTTTACACTATGGTAACTATGGTAACATTCTACTCTAACACACGGCAATGGGTAACTTTTATTTAGCACTGTTTGTAGGTAACATTTCATATAATTATACTTTATGTGAAAAACGTTTCATTGGTTTACACTATGGTAACTATGGTAACATTCTACTCTAACACACGGCAATGGGTAACTTTTATTTAGCACTGTTTGTAAGTAGCATTTCATATGATTATACTTTATGTGAAAAACGTTTCATTGGTTTACACTATGGTAACTATGGTAACATTCTACTCTAACACATGGCAATGGGAAACTTTTATTTTACATTCAAACCCTCTCGTGCAGAGTATATATCGCCTGTCAGTTTGTGAATTCTACGTCAGTCATTTGTGGTGGAGATATCCAGATTTCCCCCAAATCAATGACAAACGTTATCACGTTAAGTTGTATTGAGTATACCCTTCTTCCTGATTGGTAATCGAACTCGTAGTTTTAATGGTGATATGGATTTATGGGTTCAAAAAGCTAGTTTAAGCCCGCCACTTTTGACTGGTGAGCCTGTACCAAGTACGGTAATTGAGGGGTCATGTATTTGTTTGTTAGGGGTATCAATTTTCTCTCTTTCTACGATTTTTCTGAGGTTTTGGAATTTTTTCGACAGTGTAGTATTTTTATGTTTTCATGTCGTACAAAAAGCAGGAAAGAGAGCGGTCATGTATTTGTGTATTAGGGTTACCGATGTTGCCTCTTTGTACGATGTTTCTATTTGATTTTGGAACTGTTCCAACAGCGGTCTTTTTGTGTTTATTCTATTATTACGGTAGAAGTTTGGCGTCACTCCACTAACACTCAATGCAGTTTATTGTATTATTACGGTAGAAGTTTGGCGTCACTCCACTAACACTCAATGCAGTTTATTGTATTATTACGGTAGAAGTTTGGCGTCACTCCACTCAATCTAATTAAAATCAGATCTCTCACTTGCTCCCCCTTTTCTGATATGTCGCGGCGTGGGAGATCTGAAGAAATCCCATTACGGGTCACATGTGGATGACCCGATGTCATGAATATTAAATGATATGGTAATTACGGGTTGTGAACTTATTCGACCAATCAGATTACTCGTAGCAAACAACGCTTCAGTTTTGTCGAAAAGATGGCGGATGATAAGTATGAGGATGTGCTGAAATCAATTTGCACACAGTTTTCTGTTGCAACGTTGAAAAGAGAGCAGCAAGAAACGATCAAATCATTGTTAGAGCAGACGGACTGCATATCGGAGCAGTTTACTATTAGAATATTACGCTTTCATGATCTCGGAAACTGAATTTTCATTAGATGAAAAAGGTCATGTCATTGGGTCATTCACATGTGACCCGTAATGGGATTTCTTCAGATCTCCCACGCCGCGACATATCAGAAAAGGGGGAGCAAGTGAGAGATCTGATTTTAATCATATTGCACTCCACTAACACTCAATGCAGTTTATTGTATTATTACGGTAGCAGTTTGGCGTCACTCCACTAACACTCAATGCAGTTTCAAACTGTATTCATCATTGTGTTAATAAGTGTTTAACATGCTATATTTTTTTTATGGCTGCCGCTTATTATGCTAAGGATCTCCTCCCTCAGGCATATGTCACCTTGGCTGATGTTGGCTATCCTGTATAGGCCAGGCGTGGATCCAGGATTTCAAGTTAGGGGGGCGCACTTTAAAAAATCGCGCCGACCGGAGCAAGGCGCTAAAATATTTGGGGTATTTCGTGTGAAAAATCACGATTTTACGCATAAAAATCATATTTTTTTTAATTTTAGGGGGGGGGCGGGTGCGCCCCCTGGATCCACGCCTGTAGGCCCTTTGGTTTTATTACTCCCGAGGATTTTAAAATTATTTGGTTTTCCAATCTTTGCGCACTAAATTAGATATCTACATTTTTATTACTATGCATGATTCTTTGATATTTCCATTCTAAGCAATGTTATTTACTATTGAAATTACGGTTTCATCTAAATCAGCATTTCAGCATGTACAAGGTCATCGAGCAGCAACAACTCGCGATCAGTGGGATTCGAACTCACTACTTTAGTAGTGATATGTACTGATTGCACAGATCGTTATAAATCCAACTATCATATGATAACGACCGTGACGACCCAAGCTCATTATTGAAAAACCGACTGTGCCTGTGACATGTAGAGCAGCAACAGTGCTGTTCCTTTATTATAATTTATGTCTTAGTGAAATGTTGTATAATCTCCCATGTTCATTTACATCCATATACTTTCTTACTAACTGACTTACCATTCGCCAGCACCTGGGTTCACCCCCGGTTTTTTGTTCAGGCTGCTCGTCTTTTTAGTTTTCTGTGTTGTATTATTTGTTTTGTTTGTCTTCGTCCTGTGTCTTTAGTTTTCTGTGTTGT
>MJUT01030183.1:332263-346070 GCA_002080005.1 Gigantidas platifrons
TTGGTTTTATTACTCCCGAGGATTTTAAAATTATTTGGTTTTCCAATCTTTGCGCACTAAATTAGATATCTACGTTTTTATTACTATGCATGATTCTTTGATATTTCCATTCTAAGCAATGTTATTTACTATTGAAATTACTGTTTCATCTAAATCAGCATTTCAGCATGTACAAGGTCATCGAGCAGCAACAACTATGCTTGCTTGAGGCTGCAACATCATTTTAATTATAAAATAAATGTGAATATTTAAAGTAAAGGGTAACGCACAACTGCCGGCTTGGTGCCGTTTTACATTAATTTAGCTCATTATTGAGGATTAAGGTTAGGGTTGAGGGTCATGGTGTTTAACGCCACTTTCCAAAATATTTCAGCTATATCGTGGGGGTCAGTTTTATTGGTGGAGGAAACCGGAATACTCGGAAAAAACCACTGATAAACTTTATCACACAATGTTGTATCGAGTACACCTCGCGATCAGTGGGATTCGAACTCACTACTTTAGTAGTGATATGTACTGATTGCACAGATCGTTGTAAATCCAACTATCATATGATAACGACCGTGACGACCAAAGCTCATTATTGAAAAACCTACTGTGACTGTGACATGTAGAGCAGCAACAGTGCTGTTCCTTTATTATAATTTGTGTCTTAGTGAAATGTTGTATAATCTCCCATGTTCATTTACATCCATATACTTTCTTACTAACTGACTTACCATTCGCCACCACCTGGGTTCACCCCCGGGTTTTGGTTCAGGCTGCTCGTCTTTTTAGTTTTCTGTGTTGTATTATTTGTTTTGTTTGTCTTCGTCCTGTGTCTTTAGTTTTCTGTGTTGTGTTATTTGTTTTGTTTGTCTTCGTCCTGTGTCTTTAGTTTTCTGTGTTGTGTTATTTGTTTTGTTTGTCTTCGTCCTGTGTCTTTAGTTTTCTGTGTTGTATTATTTGTTTTGTTTGTCTTCGTCCTGTGTCTTTAGTTTTCTGTGTTGTGTTATTTGTTTTGTTTGTCTTCGTCCTGTGTCTTTAGTTTTCTGTGTTGTGTTGGTGGTTTTGTTCGTCTTCGTCCTGTGTCTTTGGTTTTTTCTATCGTTTATTTACTATTAATAATTAATTCAGTGTTCAGTTATATAAATATCGTGTTTCTAGTTGTGTTTGTAATTGTCAAGGTAATTAAGATTCATACCTTGATAATTGATCATTTCACGTGCAGAACAATATGAGCTACAAGAATGTTATTCAAATGGTAAACAACATTTATGTGCTACAGTTATTTAATAAAATAATTAATGCAAATTAACTGAGTTGTATATTTTAAACAAAGGTGTCAGGAAATCGTTTGTACAATGATTTCCTGTCAGAATGATTTATAGAACGATTTCATTGAACAAAGTGACCAATTTCAGTAAGAAGTAGGAACGATTTCAGTAAACGGTGGTTACGATTTCATTAAACAGTGGGAACGATTTCAGTAAAAGGTGGGAATGATTTCTGTAAATAGTTGGAACGATTTCAGTAAAAGGTGGGAACGATTTCAGTAAAAGGTGGGAACGATTTCAGTAGATGGTGGGAACGATCTCAGTAAATAGTTGGAGCGATTTCAGAAAAAAAAGTGGAGGCGATTTCACTAAGCAGTGTGTACGATAGCATTAAACAGTTGGAACGATGTCAGTGATAGTGTGAGCGATGTCAGTGATAATGGGAACGATGTCAGTGATAGTGGGAACGATGTCAGTGATAGTGTGAGCGATGTCAGTGATAGTCGGAACGAAGTCAGTGATAGTCGGAACGATGTCAGTGATAGTCGGAACTATGTCAGTGATGGTGGGAACGATGTCAGTGATAGTCGGAACGATGTCAGTGATAGTCGGAACGATGTCAGTGATAGTCGGAACTATGTCAGTGATGGTGGGAACGATATCAGTGATAGTCGGAACGATATCCGTGATAGTGAGAACGATTTAATTAAACAATGGGAACGATTACAGTGAAATGATGTGGTCATACAAGTGTTAGCTACATGGATATAAGTTATGCTTCAACACTAGTAATACCTCAAATAATAGATCAAATATTTGTTCAAGAGAAAATAAAAAGAAAACAGTTACCTTGAATCCCACACCCCTTACCGTTGTGGTCGTGATCGTATGGAAGTTGGATTTACAACTACCTATGCAATCAGTGTCTATCACCACTAAAGTTGTGAATTCGAATCCCGCTCATTGCGAGGTGTACACGATCCAACATTATGTGATACAGTTTGTCAGTGACTTGCGGCAGGTCGGTGGTTTTCTACCGGTACTCCGGTTTCCTCCACCAAAAAAACTGACCTCCACGGTATAGCTGAAATATGGTTGAAAGTGGCATTAAACACCATAACCCTACACCCACCCCCTAGTACACACGATGCATGATGTACGCTCAAAATCATCAAAAGATCTGAAGAAAACAAATTAAAGGTTTTACTACTAATAAAAACATAGATATCTAAATTGATTGCGCACTTCAGGTATGTTCAATGTTGATTGATTTTTGATGTTTTATGCCACTTTCAACAATATTTCAGCTATATCATGGCGACCAGTTTTAGTGGTGGAGGAAGTCGGAGTACCCGGAGAGAACCACCGACCCTGGGCAAACAATTGGTAAACTTTATCACTGCGAGTCGAGTGCACCCATTTTTGTAATTTACAAAGCCGGGCGCGAACCCACGCCGTATTGGTGATGGGCTTGTATGAGTTGTTAGGTAATCCAACGACCTAACTCATTGAGCCACCCGGGCCCCCGCTCAATGTTGAAAGATTGATAGCTTAAAAGTAGTTAGGAGCAAGAAAACCAAAGAGTCTAAACAGAATAGTCAAAATCGTCAAAATCGTCAAAATCATCAAAATCGTCTAAAGCCATCTATGCCTGAGTGAGGAGAACCTTAGTTTTAATGGGGGTTTTTTTTAATAGATTATTTAGAAACCGTATGTAAGTTTCCTCATACGTCAAAAAATGGCAAACATAAAATATGTATGTAAAGCTATGGTCTCTATTCTTTGTAACCAGAACATCGTGTTGTTCTGTTATAGTAATGCAATTTTCTGTTTATACAGAATAATAAAGATAACATCTATTATATAACTACACCGTTAATGATTGTCAATTTAACAGTTGTATAACTATAAAAACTTGATAATTGGTGTTTAGAAAATATCACGGGATCTACAACAGATAATAATTATGTATAATCACTGAGCATTTTGATATGCTTCAATGACAATCAACGCAGTATGGATTAATTGATTAGACAAAGAAAAGTTTGTAGACACGAAAGAGATAGGGTCCTGGGCGGCTCAATCAGTTAGGTAGTTGGATCTATAACAGCTCATACCAATCGGCAAACCTCGGGTGAGTCCGCTTCTCTTCCTCAATCCCTCGGCTGTAATACGGTATTTGATATGCGTCTACGCGTCACATTTCTTCGCCGAAAGACCGTATCACTTCAGTCAAACATTGTGCACCGCGAATAAGTTATAAAATGGCTACAATAGATGAGTGTATAGAGTTTGCTTTTAAACATATTGGTCTTTGATAAAGGTACGGAATCAGCCGACATTGCGACGAATGAAAATATATTATTATTGGACGAATATTCGAATGTGAAATTACTTTAATACCTCCTTCATTGAAGATTTCCGAAAGTAGTTCCAATAGGAGCTATCGTAAAACGAACGAGGTTAATGAAGGTACTGAATCAGCCGAAGTTGCGACGAGTGAGCTCATACAAGCCTCTCACCAATACGGCGTGGGTCAGCACCCAGCTTTGTAGATTACAAAAAAGGGTGCACTCGACTCGCAGCCGCAAGTGATAAAGCTTACCAGTTGCTTGCCCAGCGTTGGTGGTTCTCAGATGGGTACTCCGGCTTCCTCCACCACTAAAACTGGTCACCATGATATGACTGAAATATTGTTGAAAGTGGCGTTAAACCCCAAATTCATTCAATTCCAAAGGGATAACTTCAAGACGCTGTAATTCGAAGAAGGACAGACAGCACAATGGTCAAAACAAAAATGACAAACGACGATCTACAAGCACTACACAGAAAACAAAAGATCGAGAAACACAAACCCTATTACAACAAGGGTGTGAACACAGGTGCTCCGGAAGGATAAATAGTTCCTGCTCCACATGTGTCACCCGTCGTGTTACTCTTGTTGCATATTCATTCTGATGTGTTTACTGTATCGTTCATCACCACATTTTACTTGTTAATAAAAACAACGAGTCAATAGCCCCATCTTTTTTTTTCATTTGAATTATGTTTCATTGTTTGTACACATGTCTTGACCACACATACAACTGAAAACACGGAGAATCCAGAGAAACTATAGCAACATAGGATACACAAGACGAAGAAAAACAAAACACAACACAATATGTGTTGGATGCCACTATACACAAACAAACACAAAGAACGTAAATAAGACATGAAGCCTCCTACAAATAACTGGAGGAAAAGACGGGCCGAACAAACAGAAATAACGTAAATAAGACATGAGCCCTCCTACAAATAACTGGAGGTAAAGACGGGCCGAACAAACACAAATAACGTAAATAAGACATGAGCCCTCCTACAAACAACTGGAGGTGAAGACGGGCCGAACAAACACAAATAACGTAAATAAGACATGAGCCCTCCTACAAACAACTGCATCAGACATATAGGAACAAGTCGTTTCATTTTTGATAAGAGCAATTTTTAAGAACTATTTAAAAAGATAAAATAAATTATATTATTTTTCCTTATATAACATCTATTTTTAACCAATCTTTATAAATATTCCCAACACTCCAAGGTTACCATAACAAATATGTATTGTCAAGCAGAATAATACATGTCAGTTAAATGGCAACATGTCAAAATCTAAATATACAGCTAAAATGAAACGAAAACAAACTGAAAATTGACACAACATGCACACAACAATTGTATCTTATTGAACAAACAACTTATACTGTACGGACAGTGCAGTTGTATGATTAAGCATGTCTAGTATGTAGGCCCTGAATGACTGCCAAGGTCAACCTTATCTTCAGTTATGCTCGTGTAAGAAAAGTTTGACCTTTTGGCAAATGTTTGCACATTTTACTGAAGAAAAGTACACGTAAACATCGGTCAGTATTAGTTTTAATTTATTGTGAAATGTTTTGGGATCATAAAACTAGTTTAACACTGCCATATTTTATTGAAGTGCCTGTACCAAGCCAGGAAAGTGACCGGTCATGTATTGGTGTGTTAGAGATATCAATTTTTGCCTCTTTCCACGATTTTTCTGTTAGATTTTGTGACTGTTCCGACTGTGTGGTGTTGTTTATTTTTCATTTTATGTAAATTAAACACAATTAAAAAAAAAGAAAATTAACAAAACGCAAGACAAATAATTTAGTGCGAGTTTTTCCTGAACCAGCCAATCAAGTACACTCGTAGTCTAAAGATCTGAAAGCCAAATAATTTAAATCTTTTGGAAAAGTTCTTATATCTGTGATATTTTATATTTTAATACTTCAAGGACTCGCAGTGGCCGTCGTGGTATTGATTGTATGGTTGTTAGATTTACAACTACCTATGCAATTAGTGCCAATCACCACTGATGTTATGAGTACGAATCTCGGTCAGGGAGAGGTGTACAACATTATGTGATAAAGTTTGTCAGTGACTTGCGACACCACGATATAACCCAAATATTGTTGAAAGTTGCGTTAAGTGCCATCAAACAAACAAAACAAAACATCAAGGACTCGTTGCATTCCGGCGTCTTCCCTCCCGCGAGACCGTTAAACAAAATTACGTTCAAAGGGAGATAAATCAACCCAACATTTGTTACGTTTTGATAGTGTGGTAATTTTCTCTTCTTTTTTTTTTCAAAATACTGTAAGAAAATTTATTGTACGAAGTTGCCCTGTGTCGTATCATCATCAAAGAAAATTCACGTTGAGTCTTAGTGGGAAAAGCCAGGAGGCGAAATCAGATAAAATTATATCTGGCTTATAAAGTCTTTCATGCTACGTTAAAATCGACATGAAAATACATATTTTAGTCATAAATTTGACGGTAAAATATCAATCAAATTTAGAACAGACTTAAAGAGTCCATAAGATAAAACTTTACAGACTGTTTCGTATCCTATTGGCTCCGCCGATATCCCAAGGAGAAAAGATGCGATTGATTAAGCAATAGTAAATCATTTGAATAGGTAGTCAGTTAATGTTTTACACGTGAAATTTATTAAAGTTTATTACGAAAATTACATTAATTGAAGCGCAAAACAATGCAGGAGCTATGTTATGTGTTTTATAGCGCCCCTCGATCTTAAGGAGGTTTGGAAGTGCGTGTCGAACAGATGCATTGAGATTAACAAATTTTGTAATGTTCTATAGCACCCACGCCTCTATTGCTTTATTACATTGAATTTATTTGCGTCTATTGTTTAGTACTGACTTAAGTGTTGATAAATTGAACATAAATATAACAACCTGTATTAAGAGGTCACAGTTGGGAGAAAGAAAAAGTGGTCTTTTAAGACAGGCGACCTCTTAAAAGAGGTTCAATTCTTATGAAATCTTCTATGACAGGACAAGAAAAAAGGTGACCTTTTAATACAGGTGACCGCTTAATAGAGGTGACCACATGGGCAGATTTGACTCTATAAACTTTATGTGTAATATTAATAATGTTAAAAGAATGCAAACAAACAATAGCAACAACATCAGATCTATTAATATAGTACAATGAATAAGCACGTAAGCAAAAACTAGTTATTATCAAACATACACCTTTAATAAATGTATTTGTTGCTTCATTTAGTTAATTTATGACAAATTTAAAAGAGAAAAAAGACAAACACTGTTCACAGAAAACTAATGATCTAGCAACACGGACTTTGCTAACATCGGAGGTTAAATGTGGAGAGTAAAGCAAACATAATGCATAATTTAAGTGATATATTGCTTTTTTAATCAAATTGAATGTTCATATAGCTTCCTACATGTAAATTAATTAAGCAAACATTTCAAATAGTGGTTATCTCGAAGTTTATTTTTCCTTTTTACGCTCATTTTGTATTTCCGTCCTCTTTCCTTTATTATTTACATTACTTTTCCTGGATTTAGTAACACAGATGGTGTTTAATAGGAAACTGGAACTACTTACATTTATTGAGCACCTGGGCTCACATCGGGTTTTCGGTGTGGTCCATGTTGCCCGTCTTTGTAGATTTCGGTGTTGTTTGTATTTTTTTTTCTTTGTCTTTGTCATGTGCCTCTGTCTCTGGATTGTACATTCTTGATTGCCCCTTCGGTTTTCTCTACCGTTTATTTGTCCTGTGACTTGTGTCCAATGTTGCTCCTGTCTCTAGATGGTCCATTCTTGATCCCCCCCTTCGGTTTTCTCTAACGTTTACTGAAATTAGACATATTTAGAACAGTAGATGGTATTTTTTGTATATCTGTGCTAAAATCAAGTAAATACATATAATAGCATCCACTTAGCATCTCAAGATAAAACATTGTTTTATTTCATTTTTGATATTTGCTTATCTAATAGGACGGAAATGTAAAATATAATATGATTGTAGATAGTATGTGTAATTTAATTTTAAAAAATGTACCGTATTATATCTGCTTTGCAGATTTTGCATGCCATTCATGTATACATAATGTCATGTTGCCTTACTTTCCCCCATGACAATAAGTCAATAAGCAGAAAACGAAAGATGACAGTGGTAAATAGAAATTTCATTAAAATATTAACAAAGGAATACACTAAGTGTATCAAGCACAAGGAGACAAACACACCCAACGTTAGTGTTAGGGTAATGGTATTTAGCGCCACTTTCAACAATATTGAAATTATATCGTGGCGTTCAGTTTTATTTGTGTAGGAAACCTGCCGCACGACACTGACAAACTTTTTCATATAATGTTGTATCGAGTACACCTCACAATGAGCGGGATTCGAAATAAAAACTTTAACGATGATAGGCACTGATTGATCACGTAGTGGTAAATCCAACTACCATACGATTACAACCACGACGGCCCCTATACCAATAAAACATACAAAGTATTAAACACACTAAGATACATAACCATAGCAAACAATAAAAGCTAGATGAACATATAAAGTATCCAACTCGACCCAAAACACAATTGAGCCAAGCCCGAATTATTAAGCGAAAACCACGACAGATATCATAGTCATTAACTAATACACCAAATAGCACATAAAGCAACAACGATTATTTAAAGCAGAGGTAACAAAAACGTAGATATCGAATTTAGTGCGCACAATATATATTATCAGTCTTAAAATGGGAGACATAGACATTTAAAAGGTAGCGAATCAATTGTACGGTGACAGCGATGTCACCGTACAATTGATTCGCTACCTTTTAAATGTCTATGTCTCCCATTTTAAGGCTGATAATATTTTGTACGAACTTGATTGCTTAAAATGGTATTGTTTTGTGTGCCAAGCCCAATGCGTTGACCGATATAAGTTGACCTGTGTGTTTATTGATTTTTTGTGTAGTATAAATAAGCTTCATTCATAACTACGGCTTTTAAAAGATTTTCCCATGACTATAGCCGATGAAAAGGTCTCATTTGAGGTCAGTGTAGCTATAAATAAACTTCATTCATTACTACGGCTTTTAAAATATTTTCCTATCCTACAACAGATTTTCTGTATACACATCGGCTGTTAAAATGCCGACTATAGCCAATGAAAAGATCTCATTTGAGGTCAAGTTCGTACAATACCTATTAAAAAGCAATCTATGTATGTATAGCATATGTTATTTTTCCTCGCTGGATTTTGGTGTAAGAGAATAATAAAATATAAATATAAAATATTAGTAACAAAAGAATGGACCTCACACGATACCCTAACAAAACAACATCGGAAGAGACAAAGACATAGAAGGTTTGACGACTTCCAACAGACAATTTTTCAATATCTATCACTAATATATTATGACTTTTGGAAGTAAGATTCAGACTGAGCACCATTTCCACGAAATATGACTGTTACTTAGTTCAATGAGAAAAAAACGGAAATATCAAATTTAGTGCCCACACGCGCTTCTGGAATAATCTCTTTCGGGTTCCCTCTAAATCGAAAGATTGGAAAGCCAAATAATAAACGTTATCGATAACAGATGAGACAATCGAGAATTGACAATCCAGAGATACAGGCAACATTGAGTACACAAGACACAGGACAAATTAACGTAAGAGAAAACCGAAGGGACAATCAAGAATTGACAATCCAGAGATACAGGCAACATTGAGTACACAAGACACAGGACAAATAAACGTTAGAGAAAACCGAAGGGGCAATCAAGAATTGACAATCCAGAGATACAGGCAACATTGAGTACACAAGCCACAGGACAAATAAACGTTAGAGAAAACCGAAGGGGCAATCGAGAATTGACAATCCAGAGATACAGGCAACATTGAGTACACAAGACACATGACAACTAAACGTTAGAGAAAACCGAAGGGGCAATCGAGAATTGACAATCCAGAGATACAGGCAACATTGAGTACACAAGACACAGGACAAATAAACGTTAGAGAAAACCGAAGGGGCAATCGAGAATGAACAATCCAGAGACACTGGCAACATTGAGCACACAAGACACAGGACGAAGACAAAGAAAGAAAAGAAAAACGTACAAAACATAACGCAGAAACCTAAAAAGATGAATAATACGGACTCAACCAAAAGAAACGGGGTGAACTGAAATGCTGGGGAAGGGTCAATACTTTCTGTGTCTTTTAAGACAACGGTCGCTCATAGGTTTCAGGTGAAACATATAGAAAGCTACAGATTTGTATTTAGCATTGATTCACTGATTCGATGGTATGACTCCTGAATTACACTGATTTTATATAGGCAGATATAAATCTAACGTAAAATCACGTCTACTTGCTATAGAAAGACAAGTTTGAAGATGCTAAGGCGGTAATCTGAGGCCGTAAGTCGAAACACATACAATACAAGGGCGAAAAGAAATAGGACAAAAAGAAAAACAATGATCTACAAAACATTAAACAGGAAATTAAAGATTGAGAAACACGAACTCCTACAAAAAAAAGAATGAAATCATATGCTCCAGAAGGGTAAGCGGTTCCTGCTCCACTAGTGATACCAGTCGTGTTAGACTTGTTACAAACCCGATGATAAGTCATGAATAAGACAATGACCAGATTCTGATTTTGGACAAACGGAACATATAGCTTTGATTTTATTTCCACCCTCCGGTACTTGTTAAAACGTAAAATATGAATGTAACCCTTTGTTTACAACAAAACAGCAAATCAACAACAACAGCAAACGTATATAAATAGAAATAATTTACATCTTCAACTTCACAGTTCTTTGATCATTCACTGTGTAATGGATGTATATACTAAGTCATGGCTGAGGTCAAACATACGTTTTGTTGAAGATGCTGTATAGTGGCGCCAATAATACGATTGTCCTCTAACCTTCAAACATAACGTTTCAAGTTTATTTTCATTAAAATGTTTACAAGGCAGTTTAAATATAATGAATCTGAATATCTTCTGATAATAGACACCAAATGATGGTAAGCAATTCCTACGTTGTGTTATTCCTGCTACAAACCCGATAATAAGTCATGAATGAGAAAAAGACAGGATTCTGATTTCAACAATTTGATCTCATTTCCACCCTCCGGTGTTCGTTAAAACGTAAATGATGAATGTAACCCTTTGTTTACAACAAACAACAAATCAACAACAAAGGCTAACGTATATAAATATAAGTAAATCACAATCATCTTCAACTTACTTCATTCTAAAAACAAACAGTTCTTTGATCATTCACTAGGTAATGGATGTATATATCAAGTCTTGGCTGAGGTCAAACATATACGTTTTGTTGAAGACGCTGTATAGTGGCGCCGATAATAAGATTGTCTTCTAACATTCAAACATAACGTTTCAAGTTTCTTTTCATCAGAAACAAACACTTTAAATATTTGCAAGGCAGTTAAAACCTCGGCACTGACATGTTTTATTAGATATATATACTTAGTACTGACATTAACAGTTCCTAAATATTATTAATAAAACTAAGGTTCTCCCCCCTCGTGCATGTGTGACCTTGACCTACTTTGGCTATGCTGTTTAGGCCCTTTGGTTTTTATTGCCCCCAAAATGCTTTAAATTATTTGGCTTTCCAATCTTTTGATTCTGAGCGTACCGGGGTTGCGTTCAATATTGTAGCAGCTAACCTAGCTGCTAGGTAAAATAGCCATGACGTTATTGAACGATTAGCTGTACGTAGCAGTGCTAGCAAATATGGCGCCAATCATATACAAAAAAAGTAGAATAATTTCTTGGAACATTTTAGCTAATCGTATTTGTCTAGTTACCTTAATAAATTATCATCCGTATTAAAAGCGTTGGCACTTCCTGCAATGTCACTATTTTTACCTTACGAAATTAAATTTAGTTTTTGCCGCCATCTTGAATTCAAAAGCTAGCATAATTTTTTAAGCTAGCTAGAGCTATGTAGCGGCTAGGCTAGCTTTTCGTTCAATAGGATTTTTCTACATAGCTCAACCTATCAGCTACGATGTTGAACGCACCCCTGGTTAAGGTTATACCAGAAACGCCTCGTGCGCACTAAATCAGATATCTACGTTTTTATTATTATAATGAATTTGCGTAATTTCTAATAATAGACACCAAATGATATTTTATAGTCTAGAGTTCACATTCTTGCTTTTTAATTTATTTACGCCACGATATGGCCGAAATGTTGATAGTGTTGTGTTAAGCACTAATTAATCAATCATTCAATAAATCAAGTCTCGCTCGCTGTCTACTTTTTTATTTACTTTTTTTTTTTAATACTAGTATCCAAAAACACTTATTTCCTGTAGATTCTTCAATATACATTGTACCATTTACATCAATTTTTGCATTGCATGTCGCTTAATATGACGGTGAATATAAAATATGTCAGTCAATAAAATGAAAAACTCAAAACCCCACACTCTCGGAACTGTTTCAAAAATCCTATAGAAAAATAATAGAAAGATGAGTTTGAAGATACCAAAGGGAGGTAATCAGAATCCGCAAATCGAAGAAGGAGAGAAAACACAATGGCAATAAGAAAAAGGACAAAAGGACAAACAACGATCTACAAAACATCATACATAAAACTAAAGATCGAGAAATATAGGAGCTTCACTAGTGGCACCCGTCGTGTTACTCTAGTTATAAACCCGATGAAAAATCATGAATGAAGAAAGGACCGGAAAGTGTTTATGACAATTAGTTGAACATACCAGTGGTCATTTGTGACACAGATATTCCGTAACGAATAACCAAGCCATAGTGGCGACCGTAAAATGTTTGAAGTGATAACTTTAACTTAACCAATAGGAACCAGTAGCTTCCTTGTTAGCAGCAACTTTCTATCAATGAAATCCTGATAGGAATATCGGATCAACTGAGAGATATATACTCCATATGCAGGTGCTGCTGGATATTGATACATATAAATGGAAATTTCACTATCAGAAAATTGAAATAATCTCTTTTGTCATAAAGTTTCGTTCTTAACCGCCCCTCTCTGTCAATTTCGAGGTGTATGTCAATATATGAAGCAGGTATATCTGTATCTGTGGTATCCATTATGTCAAAATAAATGGGATAGATGCGATCAACAAAATAGCCAAGCCTTGAATTATTTAGTGAAAGGACATCATCTATATAGCGGAACGCGAAATTAAAGGATCAGGCTAGTTGCTTTTTGTTTTTCTTGAGAAGCCTCTGTATCAAGTCTGCCTCGTTCAAATAAAGGAACACGTCGGCGAGAAGAGGAGCACAGTTTGTACCCATGTGTATAGAGACTGTTTGTTGAAAAACACGTCCATCAAACATAACAAATATGCTGTCAGTCAAAATTAGAAAGAAACAAAATGGATACCCTAAGGACACCAATACATGACCGACAACTTTCCTGGCTTGGTACAGGCACCTCAATAAATGTGTCGGGGTTAAACTAGACTTATGGGCCCAAATTAACCTCCTCACTTATTGACATGATGTGGTCATGGAATCTTCTTGTTAAAAATATTTGAATAACTTCAACGATTTTATATATTGTTTTTGTTACAAATTGCACTGTTATTTTATTTTTTTATTTTTTTTATTTTTTTTTGCATGGTGTTAAAAAGAATAGAAACGTAGGTATCGTATTTAGTGCTACAGGGGTTTCATCTATTTTCGTCCTTGTCAAATTTCGTGAATTGTCAGAAACTAAGACATTCGTTGGCATTTGAACCCGTGGTTTTGATACTTGTAAATAACTCCACTGATTATTTATACCTTTCGTTGAACACTAAATCCGATTTTTGTTTGAATAAATGAAATCCGCGAAAAGTGGAATTCAACGAATATACATATGAATTCACAGTGTATAGCAAATTATGAAGGAGAGTCAATAATGTTTATAGAAAATCAAGGAATTGTTGTAAAACTAAGGATTAGCTGTTTGAAGTTCTTATTGTAAAACTAAGGATTAGCTGTCTTAAGTTCTTATTGTAAAACTAAGGATTAGCTGTCTTAAGTTCTTATTGTAAAACTAAGGATTAGCTGTCTTAAATTCTTATTGTAAAACTAAGGATTAGCTGTTTTAAGTTCTTATTGTAAAACTAAGGATTAGCTGTCTTAAGTTCTTATTGTAAAACTAAGGATTAGCTATCTTAAGTTCTTATT
>MJUT01030183.1:346204-373406 GCA_002080005.1 Gigantidas platifrons
AGCTGTCTTAAGTTCTTATTGTAAAACTAAGGATTAGCTGTCTTAAGTTCTTATTGTAAAACTAAGGATTAGCTGTCTTAAGTTCTTATTGTAAAACTAAGGATTAGCTGTCTTAAGTTCTTATTTGTGATGATGTTAGGTTGTTTGTGATCTTTAATGCTTGATATTTAATTTAGCTGTTCCAACTGTTTGGACCTGCGCCTCCCTTGAGAAATTGTATACCGAAATTCGTATAATTATGTTGCACTATATTAATATTTCAACTGTGTAGAGCAGAGCCTCCCTTTGGGAAGTTGAATTCCGAAATTCGTGTCTGTTGCGCTATATTAATATTCCAACTGTGTGGAGCCAAACCTCCTTTTAGAGAGTTAAATACCAAAATTCGTGTATGTTGCACTATTTTAATATTTTCAACAGTGTGATGCAGAGCCCCCTATGGGGAGTTAAATAACCAACCATTCGTATCTGTTGCACTATATTAACATCCCTAATTTCTTTAATGATTTTGAAATATTTTTATATATATTAAGGTATTCTGAAATTAACTTTTATTCATTCGGAAAACAATTTTCGGGGGCCGTCGTGGTCATGATCGCATGATAGTTGGATTTATAACTATCTGTACAATCAGTGCATATCACCAATCAGGTTGTGAGTTCAAAGCCCGTTTATAGTGAGGTGTACTCGATACAGCATTATGTGATAAAGTTTAGCAGTGACTTGCTACAGGTCGGTGGTTTTCTCCGGTTTCCTCCACCAATAACACTGACCGCCATGACATAACTGAAATATTGTTGAAAGAGGCGTTAAACACCATACACCAAGCCAATTTTCGTGGATGTTTTGATCCAATTGATGAACCAATTTAAGAGTCAAAGAAAGACTGTATGTTGATTTCATTTCATCAACGCGACCTCCACCCAAAAATAACGCGTTTTCTATTTTATTTTTCGAAATTCGTAATTCACCAATTTAAGAGTCTACGAGTAATCTTTTTATTACTCGTCCTTGAAAATTGAGACCACGAAAATATGTTATTTCATATTATTCACAATTTAAGTAGTCTTTAATATTGTGGAGGCTTTTTTAAGCAGTTTACAGGAACTGCTTATCCTTCCGGAGCACATGAGTTCACCCCCGGTTTTTAGTGGTGTTGGTATTACTCGATCTTTAGTTTGATGTGTATGCTTTGTTGATCGTTGTTCGTCCTTTAGTTTTTAGTGGTGTTGGTATTACTCGATCTTTAGTTTGATGTGTATGCTTTGTTGATCGTTGTTCGTCCTTTTTCTTTCGGTCATTGTGTTGTCTGTTCTTCTTCGATATACGGTTTCTGATTGCCTCTTTGGTATCTTCAAACTCTTCTCTCTACATTAAGTGCTACGTGTCATTAAATTAAGGAAGTATCCCCTGACGCGACTTTTTAATCTAGATACACTTTGGAATCATATTAAAATATACTGTTTCTCAATTAAGTTATCAAATGTATGAACATTATACTATCTTATGATGGTGTATAATTGTCACTTTAAGTGTTATGATCAGTTTTCTAAGTGTTATTTATGTGTGACAAATCGAGAGACAGTGTATAATTGTCACTAAGTGTTATGATCAGTTTTCTAAGTGTTATTTATAAGTGACAATTCGAGAGACAGTGTATATTTGTCACTTTAAGTGTTATGATCAGTTTTCTAAGTGTTATTTATAAGTGACAAATCGAGAGACAGTGTATAATTGTCACTTTAAGTGTTATGATCAGTTTTTTAAGTGTTATTTATGTGTGATAAATCGAGAGACAATGACACCTATATTAATAACATTTTGTTATTATACTAACGAAGGTTATGCATCAAGTACAGTGATGTGAAAACGATTGAGGTAGCCTTTAATGAACATTAGAGGGTTGTGACTTTCAATATTTCAGTTATGTTGTGAGTTTTATTGGTGGAGGAAACCGAAGTAAACCACCGATCTGTCATAAGGTACTGACAAACATTATCACATAATGTTGTATCGAGTACACCTAATCTCATTTAGTATTCCAAAAATGAAAACGATCACCAATGCCAAGGGTCCAATTGTGTCATCTACAAGTCCCAAGAACAGGAATGGAAAAAAAACCTCTGATCATATTACATAAAATGTAAATGTTTTAGCTGATATTTTAGTGGTGCGTATAAACCATTATCACAAGGCATTTATAAAAAAGAAAAAAAGAAAAAAAAGAATGAGAGTTTATTTTTGGAAATCCGGTTTCAGTTTAATCACCAACCTCACGCCGGTATTTAGTGGGATACTTGTTGCTCGATCTTTAGTTTTCTGTGTAGGTTTTTGTAGATCAGTTGTTTAAGAAATAATCCATGGCAGCCATTGTGTTATATTCATTTAACCATGGGCTGGGCCTTTATAATTGAATTTAATCCCGAGCGATAGCGAGGGGTTAAATTAACGATTACAAAGGCCCAGCCCATGGTTAAATGAATATAACACAATGGCTGCCATGGATTATTTCGATTCTAATAGGACAAATATGGTAATTTACTTGCAAAACGCCGCCTATACACACAGCAATGTATTTGGCTGTTCTGTCACAAAGATACGATTTCTGTCATTTCTAGATACGATTTCTGTCATTTGAGATTACTAAATGTTGTCATTCATGAGCATCAATTCAAAAGAAAGGGAAAATACTACAAATCCCACTTCGACAAGGAGGCGTACACGAAGCCAAAAAACGACAGGATCTCTATGTTCTAAACTGGAAGTCTTCATATGACGTCATGTTGTTTACGTGCCAAAATTGTCAACAACATTTCGCGGAATTTTAATTTTCCACGGTAAATGTAGGTCAGTATAACGTACACCATTTCGCGGGAGGGTACACGGAATAGCCGAATTGACAACATTACCGCGTTTGCGCTAAAAGTGTTGTTGTTGAGTATTATATAAACTGACGATAACACGGCGTCATATTAGAATTGTCATTTTGTCCTTTTACTTTTGGCCATCGCTTTGTCTGCCTTTCTTTGATTTATGGATTCTGATTACCCCTTTGATATCTTCAAACTTTTCTCTCAGTGATGACAGAAACAAAGTCAAAAGGACTGTCATAAAAACGTAGATATCTAATTGAGTGCACACGATGAGCTTTAGGAATAACCTTCATCAGGTGACGCCTCAAAGCCAAAATATTTTAAAACCAAATAATTTAAGACAGTGTAAGATAGTATAAGATAGTCTAAGACAATGTAAGATAGTATAAGATAGTCTAAGACAATGTAAGATAGTATAAGATAGTCTAAGACAATGTAAGATAGTATAAGATAGTATAAGATAGTCTAAGACAATGTAATATATTGAAATGGGGAATTAAATACAGAATAACAATGCGGATAAATATAATGATTTAATAAAACGAACAATATGATTTATGAATGAATAACAAAAACTCCCATAGACAATCAGGCGTGAGAAGAAGACTTGGTTGTTCAAATTGATGAAACATTAAGATATAGGTCGTGGTTGTCTCTTGTGTTTTCAATAGTTTGTGGTAGGATGTGGCTGTTCGTGTTTGTTTAAGCTCTCTTTTCATAATAGAATATAGCGATGTTATCTTAGCAATATCCATACCTTAAGCTGTTATAAGTGATCTTCTTTTTTTTTAGCGAAGACAAAAATTATCTTGAATCTAGCATTCCTGTGCAAGTGGATTATAAGCGATAACTTCCCATTTGTTGGAGGTACAATATCCTATATTGGTATTATTGTTTAAATAAACCTTAGAGAATACCGAATGGACAATCAAAAATTGAAAATCTAGAGAAACTGGCAACATAGGGTACACAAGACGAAGAAAAACAAAGCAAAAACACAACACAATATGTGTTGGACACCATTATACACAAACAAACAGAAATAATGTAAATAAGACATGCGCCATCCTACAAACAAATGGAGGTTAAGACGAGCCGAACATAGTTTTTGACGATGTTATCTTCCCGATGTACATACCTTAAGCTATTATAAGTGATCCCTATTATTGGCAAAGAAATGCCTTGAATATTGCATTCCTTTGCAAGTGGATAAGCTATAGCGTTCCATTTGTAGGAGGTACAGTTTCCTGTATTACTACTTAAGACAAATATTTAGTATTAAGTACATGGTTTATCAGCACATTAAAAATGCTCCGTTTATGCTATAAACAACTTTTTTTTTATCTTTTTGCTTTTGTTTATGTAAGTGTTCACATACGTTTATCAAGGGTAATGTGTTAAAAGTCAAGTTGTACAACACAGTAATGGCAATAAACAGAAACATGGGTCATGTAAAAAAAGAATTCGGTATCTCAGCTTTGAATAATACTGGGTTAGGGTTATGGTTATAGTGTTTAATGCCACTTTCAATAATATTTCAGCTATATCGTGGTGGTCAGTTTTATTGGTGGAGGTAACCGAAGAACCCGGAGAAAATCACCGACCTGTCGCAAGTCACTGAAAATTTAAACGCATAATGTTGTACACCTCGCCCTGATGGAGATTCGAACTCACAACGTTAGTGGTGATAGGCACTCACTGTACAGGTAGTAGTTGTAGATCCAACTATCATATGATCATGACCACTGTTATGGAATATGGGTACCAAATATACCACTGTAAACATCAATTCTTTAATGTCGTAGACATCAGTTTCATTGGAGTATTCAGGAAAAAAATCACTCTGCTGTTCACGAGTTGAATCACATAAATGAGTATCTAGTTCACCGTGGAACGTGCAGCAATCCTGCGGAAGTAGATCGGACCACTCTATTGATAGTGATGGGCGCTGGTTGTATAGATATATGTACATTCATCTGCCATATGATCGCGGCTACAGTGGGCTCTTTTTGGAGATACAACAGGGTTGGGTTGTATAATATAAAAGTTAATCACATTTTATCCTTTTGACATAGAAGTTTATAATAGCTTTGCATTGAGTACATTGCTATTTCTGATTCTACAAATTTCAAACCACTCCCGTGTATTGAGTTTATATTTCACAACTCATATGATACGCTCGAGCTTACAGTTTGTATGCAGACTTTTTACAACGTCACTAAATTCTGAGTATTAAACTATTAAATCAAGAATTTTTAAAGAATCGTTTCATCTTATTTCCCCAAAAGTGTTTCTGAAGATATCCACACCTTATTGAATAGTATTCTGACAGTTGCGTACAGATACAAGATACAAGATACAATATATTTTATTGTCCAATCATGGAGCCCAGTACTGGGCAGAATAATCATGACGCAAGATGGTATTGGCAATAATATGTTGGTTCAAAGTTGACTACTGTTTCACTATTATGTCATACAGTGGCAGTGTATACTATTGGTTGATGATCGGCTCTTGTTAACAGAACTAATATTATACATAATAAAACATCTCCATCACGAAGATTAGCTTTATTATGTATAATGTTCAAGATAATATAGGGTTCTTCATAATAACGCTGTTCGTATATGTTATCTGGATGTGAATTGATTTGATACCGAAAATATCAGCCTGCCGAGCCAGAGCATGAAGTTTGTTGGCGAGTGAGCGAAGCGAACGAGTCACAAACTTCATATTCTGTCGAGCAGGCTGATTTTTTTCAGTATCAATCATAATAACATTCAGATGACATGTTTATCATCCTTAAATCAAACATAAACACGGATACATCTATATTTGTATTTTCACGGGAAAAATTACATGATTCGAAATATTCAAAATACGCTTCCTCAAATGCGTAGTTCATTTAAGTAGTTTGCAAATATACCATTCATTTTTACAGGTTTATATAAATGTTAAGATTGTTGCATTTTTCCTTTAATGGTGATATTCATTGTTTTTTTTTATTATTACAGACATCAAAGTCACCCATTTTCATTAAAGATTTTGTTTACCAATGCCGTTCCGGTTTAGAAAACACAAAGGTCGCGACCTCCCTTATGACGTAAAATTATGACGTCTCAGCAGAGGTTATCAAGAATTGTGTAATGTACATTTTTGTAGGACGATGTTTGTTGATATTGCTGATACGACAGTTCCTAATTTGATATATGTTTTAAAAAAATAATGTTAACCAGCTAATGGTGTTGATACATTTTATTTACTTTTGTCATCTTCACAGGAATTATCGTTTAAATGTTGGGAGAATTTGGTGATAACTCCTGCTGACTGTTGATGAGTCCTGCTCAGCTCACGAGCACATTGATACGAGTTTTGCTTATAGAGTCAGCAGGTAGATATAGCGGGAGGGAAGGGTGATAAGTATATGTTATCTGGATGTGAATTGATTGATACCGAAAATATCGGCAGACTGATTTGAATTTTGGCAGAAGAAAAACTTTGCGGAAATAAACAATAACTTTTAATTTTCGAATCATTGACGGTCACATTGAATTTCCGTACTTTATGCTATTATTTGACAAATCTAATAAACGATCCATCAAGCTTGAAACTGCAGTCACGTGATCAAAATCTAATTTAAATATGATGAATATTTATGAGGAAATGACCCTCAATTTCTAGATATGCCGAGCCAGAATATGAAGTTTGTTGTCGAATGAGCGAAGCGAACGAGTCGCAAACTTCATATTCTGTCGAGCAGGCTGATATTTTTCAGTATCAATCATATTCACATTCAGATGACATGTTTATCATCCTTAAATCAAACATAAACACGGATACATCTAAATAGGCTTCGATATTTGTATTTTCGCGGGAAAAATCACATGATTAAACATATTAAAAATACGCTTCCCCAAAACATAATTCATAAGTAGTTTGCAAATATACCATTCATTTTTACAGGTTATATAAATGTTAAGATTGGAGAATTTTCCCCTTTAATGGTGATATTCATTTTTTTTTTTCATTACAAACACAGACGGCAATATGATTCACCCATTTTCATTAAAGGTTTTGTTAACTAATGACGTTCTGGTTTAGAAAGCACAAACGTCACGACCTCGATTATGACGTAAAAAAAACAGTAGTCCCAGTAGAGGTTATCAAGAAATAATTCAAATAGTCACATGAAATAATCGTAATTAAAATCGAGGAATCATTAAATTTTGTTGTAAAAATTAAATTATAAGGAATATTTGAAATTGTTGAACAGGTTATACTTGCATAACCTGGTTTGGGTCAGTTTATGCTTTTCATAAACCGCTTTGCGGTTTATGAAGCGTAAACGGACCCAAACCAGGTTATATCGTATAACCTGTTCAACAATTTCAAATATTCCTTAATTGTGTCAAGTACATTTTTGTAGGATAATGTTTGTTGATATTTCTGACACGACAGTTTCTAATTTGATTTATCTTTAAAAAATGATATGTTACCTAGCTGATGATGCTGATGAATTTTATTTACTTTTGTCATCTTCACAGGAATTATCGTTTAAATGTTGGGAGAATTTGGTGATAACTCCTGCTGACTGTCGATAAGTCATGCTCAGCTCACGCGAACTTTGATACGACTTTTGCTTATGGAGTCAGTAGGTAGATATAGCGGGAGGGAAGGATGATTATCCCGGTTATATGTGAGGGTTGGTATTTTACTCACATATGGAAAACACTTGCATGGCCGCATCATTTCACTAAGAGGGAGGGGCGTGTTGGGCCTATAAAACTAGCCTTAACCCCGCCACTTTGTATTGAAGTGTCTGTACCAATTCTGTAAAAATCGGAATTCCATGTTCAATGTATTTATAATAGAAAAGTCTCTGGTTTAAATCAAAAATCAATATTCTGATGGTACATATGTTTCTGAAATATGTCAACAGCACGTGTGCTTGGCACTTTTAACGGTTTGCCATAATTAATAAATACGGTAGAATCTGACACGCTTTTATGCAATGTTAAACATCATAATATTCGTGATCATCACTTACTTTACTTCTTAAGAAAACATTGACCAAAACATTAAAACAACAAGGCACTTAGTAATATATGCCAAACAGATGAACAATACATGTTCAGTGCGTATGAATTGTATAAATGATGGATGTATATTTTGACATTTGACAGTGTTATGATATGTAGAACAAATGTTTAATATCATAATCCCTTAACTTAACATTCAGTGTCTACTTGTTCGGCAGCCATTAACAACTAAATCTCTCACATTTTGAACTACTACCACACATGCAGGGCAGATGTTTGACAAACATTTCTACTTTTTTCTGGTTGTTTCTAATTTTAGTATTGTACCCGAATTCCGTTGAGATTTCCGAGTAAGTGGCAACCACGATGCAAAACAAACAGCAGCACAAAAGAAAAGATAAACTAAACACAAAAACAAAACAAAAGAACCGAGATGCACGTTGGTAAAGGAACGATGACGACAGTCGTGTTTGATATATGAATGGTTCCTGTTCTAGACTATATAAGCAAGTTATTTGATGATAATATACAATTAATGACTTTTAATGAGGTGGATACAAGGATTTATTAACCCAAGAATATTATATTTACCGAGGCCCCTTAGGGCCGAGGTAAATATATTATTCTTGGGTTAATAAATCCTGGTATCGACCGAATTGAAATTCATTAATTGTTTTATTATATGACACATTTTATATGTTTCTTTCATCCTTAAAATAAGTTTTGATGACGATATTTCCTTTTGTTTACCTTTTTGGAATGTTATATTCACCTGGCGTGACGTCACACCAGGTGATTATAACATTTCAACAAGGTAAACAAAACCACGAGGTGATTATAATGTTTTATAAAGATCGTTACTAGGGACGTCAGCCAATCAGAAAAAGACATTGTCTGAAGTCATATAATAAAGTGAATTGTCTCAATGTTATATGATTGTTGTGGATTCAGTAGAAAGTTTGTATTTTACAATAAAATATCCACAAAAAAATCGAATACAAATTAGATCTCCACAATTGTTCCCTATTATCTATCTGTTATTTACTAATTGCCACATGTATGGTAGCTCCCATACGATGATAGAAAAAAAATCCGGTGCTTCATTTAAAAAGCTTGTGTTTAGCAATAAAGTCACTAGTGGCTCAATGATTTGTCTAGTAGTCAGTTTATCATGTCTCTCTTCCTATGTTCTGTCCGTCTGTCTGTCACAACAGTTTGTACGCACAACTTCTCCAACATTATAAAGGATACCTGAAACTTTGTTGGCTATCGCTACGCCAGATTTACAGGACTATTTTGAAGGATTTATTGACATTTTTCACTTAGAATATTTCATTATCTCTTCCTTCATTTACCGGGTTTGTCACTAATGTAACACGACGGGTGCCATTAGTGAAGCAGGAACAACTGCTCACCTTTCTGGAGCACCCGAGTTCACCTTCGGTTTTTAGTGGGGTTCGTGTTACTCGATCTTTAAATTTTATGTGTAATGTTTTGTAGTTCGTTGTTTGCCATTTTTCTTTTGACCATTGTCTTGTCTGTCCTTCTATTTACGGATTCAAACTTCTTAAATGGAAATTACAAGGTACTTTTCTCACAAGATTAAACAATGCGAAGACATGCAGACATTTTGTTTTTGTGTCAAAAATAACATGCGATTTATATTCGTTACGTGCCTTATTTAAAAGAGGTTCATATCATGTCATCTAGTTATTATTTTTAAATGATTGTTAATGTACAGATAATCGAAAAGCTTACATGTACATATCATTTATTTCTAGACGTCTTCAAAAATAAGTCAAAATTAAGCTCACTCGTTTCCAATTTTCAAATAATAAATATTAAGGACAATTCAACACTTATAATGGCGCCACATCTTACATAAGTACAATACAGTTGTATCCTCATCTTTATTTTAATGAATTCAATGCATACCAACCCGAAATCCTAATGTTATCAAAAAACGACCTTTGACCTTTGATATCAGAAAACACTTCGCTTGACAATTTTAAAGAGTATTTTCATAATTGTTTATCATGATAATGATTCATCCTGTATTAGTTAACAATTTCATAAACCCTCACGACGCGCCTTACCTAAGTGAACAATAATGCACGTCACGTTAAGATAACAGAATTAAGATCGTTAAGCTTTTTTTTATCTTTCGATATGGAAATTCCAGAACTCGTATTGCTCTTTCGATGCTTTTGTAAAAATCCGGTTATAGTTCATAAAGTCATAAGTCATCAATGACGAAGTCAAGGTGACGATCATAAAACTTTCGAATTTTTGACTTCAGAAGACTTACATGGAAGGACAGACAATGTCGAATTGTTGACTTCAGAAGCCTTACATGGAAGGACAGACAATGTTGAATTGTTGACTTCAGAAGCCTTACATGGAAGGACAGACAATGTTGAATTGTTGACTTCAGAAGCCCTACATGGAAGGACAGACAATGCAATGGTCTAAGTAAAAAGTACAAAGGAACAAACAATGAGCCACAAATAAAGCACCACACAGAATGATTATGTTACTTGTTTTGTACCACACGAACACACCCCGGTCCAACTTGTATTGTAATAGTGCTACTGTATTGGTACATCCAATAAAGTATCACACAGCAAACTTAAGATTTGGGCCTACCATGTCACCATTTCATTAAAAGTCATATCAAGTCCATGTTTCCAATCTTTTGATTATGAGTGTACCCGATGAAAGGATATTCCAGGAATAATTAATTAGATATAATACATATAATTATTTTGATTATAAGTGGGTGAACTATGGTGCTCTGGAAGGGACGGCAGCTCTTCCATAAAACAGTTAGTTTTGCAAATTGTGAGAGCACGTGCTTGTTACTAACAATACATCTAGACATTTTTTATTTTATTACACACACACCTTGCAATTGAAAAAGTGTAGTAGATTCCAAAAAGAGGTCAGTTTCTAGTCAGGATACTGTATCACGTGTACCGGTGGATTGTTGTACCAATAAAGTAGCACTATTACAATACAAGTTGGGTGTGTTCGTGTGGTACAAAACAAGTATCATGACCATCTAATGACAACATAATAGTGTGGCCACTCACTATATTATTTAGACTTGAGATACTTTGTAATAAACGTCTAGAAACATGGACTTAATATCACTGTTAATGAAATGCTGACATGGTAGGACCAAATATTAAAAATAACGCGAACAAACAGACAATCGTCTTGCTTTATAAATATATAATTGCTTTCATGAGTTTGTATACGAATAATAATGAAAACGTATGTATCTAATTAAATCATAGTGCACAAGACACCATTCCTGGAATATCCTTTCATCTGGTACACTCATAAACAATAGATTGAAAAGTCAAAAATTTTTAAATTAAAGAATAATTTAAAAAAAAAAGTCCTTGGAGGAATAAAATCAAAGGGCCTAAACAGGAGATCCGAAAGTCGTCTACGATTACCTACCTCCTAGGGAGATTGACATCATAAGATTTGTATTATTGTCTCACAGATTTGACAGCCTGAACAATCTTGGAAGATCCAAGTATAAAAGTCACATCACGGACCAAAGTGGCAATCGTAACGTTTTGTCAATGTATAATTGTTTCCAATTGTTTCTTTATGAATAATAACAATAAATTATCAGCGTTGGTGGTAAACACTTACAGCTTGGCATTTTCATTACTGATTACACCAGTAAGAGAACTTCAACACAAGTAGACACTATAACATTAGTGAAGCTATCAAATATGTATTCAATACGTGAATTGTTTTACAAGGATACTGGCCTCTTCTTCATGGGCAATAAAAGTCACCGAAAGTTTTTTTTTATTTCTGATGATATGAGGCACATATTATGTTGTAAGTGTAATTCAATGGTCAATCGATTGTTTTCCCACAGTTCTGTCAAGAAAAGTTTGAAAATACCAAAGGGGTAATCAGATGTTGTCAATCGAAGAAAGGATAGACAAGACAATGGCGAAAAAGAAAAAGGACAAAGAGACAATGGTCTCAAAAACACTACATAGAAAACTAAAAATTGAGCAACACAAACCCCGCCAAATACCCTGGGGTAAGTTCAGGTGCTCCGGAAGTTAAGAGCAAAAAGAAAACACAAAACGGCATGCACGAAGGTAAACACATTCGTTCTTATTTAAATGACTGAATGTAATAAGAATGCAATCTGTTCACGAGTTTCATTGAATCATACATAGCTATATAGAATGACCCACTTATAATGTACAAAAAATGTATAAGTATTGTTAACCAGTGGAGCAGGAACTGCTTATCCTTCCGGAGCACCTGAGTTCACCCCCCGGTTCTTAGTGGGGTTCGTGTTACTCGATCTTTAGTTTTATATGTATGTTTTGCAGATCGTTGTTTGTCCTTTTGTACTTTTGCTTTAGGCCATTGTGTTGTCTGTTGTGTGTGTTCTTCTAGTTACGGATTTTGATTACCCCCTTGGTATCTTCAAACTCTTACATGAGACATATATGACACGATTTCCAAATCAACAGATGTTCTATTGTACAACAGTAACATGACAGGTGCCACTAACGTAGCACCCGTGTTCATGTTCTATTGTACAACAGTAACATGACAGGTGCCACTAACGTAGCACCCGTGTTCATGTTCTATTGTACAACAGTAACATGACAGGTGCCACTAACGTACCACACGTGTTCATGTTCTATTGTACAACAGTAACATGACAGGTGCCACTAACGTAGCACCCGTGTTCACCCCTGGTGCTTAGTCGGGCTCGCGTTGCTCAGTCTTTGGTTTTTGTGTACGGTGTTTTGTAGAATAACTGTTTGTCTTCTTGTCCTTATTCCTTTGGCCGTTGTGTATTCTGACCTTTTTCGGTTTTAGGCTAATGATTGCCCAGTTGGTGTCTTCAAATATTCCTAATTTCCCGCCCAGCGGATGTTAGTATCTGTAACACTGTTATTCACTAGACTTTAAACAAATATATCTGCACCCACACTTCAAGAGTTTTCAAAACTTGTTATGATAATTTGTTCAGTATGGTAAAGTTAGATCAGACAGTGTAATGACTTATTTTTAGTTTTAGATGCAGGTCATAATTGTTATGTGCTAACATCCCCTGTACACAAGTAATATACCCAGGTGCCAAACAGCAGGACATACCAATTAAGCACAATCTAATATATAACAAATGAGTTCCTAAGCCATTTTATATTATGTGTTAATGTTGTTTTTTGGTGCTTGTCTGTTCCATTTGCACACATTTTATTCATGGTGAGGATAATTGGTTCATTATGGTATAATATGGGTATGTGTAAGTTATGATAATTTGGTCATTATATATATATATATAGGTGTAATTATCTTACCCGGATATCATGGCATTTGATATTGGAAGGTGATGAAACCAGCGGGTATCCGTTAAATTTTATTTCTATTTCAGTGCAAGGTTTGAATTTTATTTTTTATGATTTAAAATAAATGTCATATACAATTTAAAGCCTTAACAAAGAGGCAATTGTCCTATTTAACTTCTGTTGACAGATATCAAATAATAAATTTGCCTTGAAGTCTATATGAAGTCTGGAGGATTAATTATGCTTTTCTTCATCTCCAAACATTTTCTTCACGATGGGTGCCACTAGTGGAGAAGGTAGTGATTACTCCTCCCGAACACCTGAGTTCCACATCTATTTTTGTGGGGTTCATGTTGCTCTATCCTTAGATTTTTTGCTTAGTGTTTGTAGATCTTTGTTAGTCTGTTTGTCCATTGTAATATCTGTACTTCTATTAACAGATTTTTATTCCTCCTTTGGTACCTTCAAACTTTTCTTTTTTGCATGGTGTTCAACAATGTTTGTGATTTTCTGATTGGCTACAATATAAATATCTTTTCCCACCAAGCACATGCTTGATGAAACTTACTTAACAGGAAAGTTTTATAGGATGCGACATTACAATGTTTTTGGTTCCGTGTGTCCTCTGGTGCTGACTATATTGAACTTCCCGCATGTACTGGCAGTGTCATACAACTGTTCACTTTCTCCGTTTTAGAGGTTAGTGTGTTTAACACAACAAAAATATTTCAGTTATATCATGTCAGTGTTATTAGTGGAGGAAACTGGAATACCTAGAGAAAACCATCGACCTGCCTAAAGTCACTCACAAATTACTGGAATACCTAGAGAAAACCATCGACCTGCCTAAAGTCACTCACAAATTACTGGAATACCTAGAGAAAACCATCGACCTGCCTAAAGTCACTCACAAATTACTGGAATACCTAGAGAAAACCATCGACCTGCCTAAAGTCACTCACAAATTTTATCAGTTAATGTTGTATCGAGTACACCTCGCCATGTGGACGATTCAAACTCACAGCTTTATTTATAATAGGCACTGATTGCATATGTGGTTGTAAATCCAACTACCATACGATCACAACCATGACAGTCCCTTTCTCAGTTGTATTAACTGGGCTCAGTCAGTAGGACTTCACAACAAGTACTATTAACTGGGCTCAGTCAGTAGGACTTCACAACAAGTACTATTAACTGGGCTCAGTCAGCAGGACTTCACAACAAGTACTATTAACAGTACTGAAATGTTTGCCATTCTGGAGAATCTGTCTAATATTAGTTGCTGTGAAAAATCTGTACCATGAATTTGTTGGTTGTTTTTTTCTTGTTGTTATTTTTATGTGTTGTGCATATAACATATTTGTCTGTCTACAAATGAAGGATAAATATTGAAGTTATAACCATATTAAGGGGTATTTTCGTGAAGTTGTAACCATTGCCATAACGATTGACAAGAACAATCAAACAGCCTGTACCAGATAAAACGCCCTCTGTCATAAACCAGCACCAGAGGTATAAAAGGCATTGATTATCTTCATTTTCAAAATATACAATACATTGATTGTCACTGTTGATTGATTGGTGTTAAATGCCAATTTTAGCAGTAGCATTGTCACTGTTCAAATAACACATGGTACATTTTCCCCCTATAAAATAAACTCCTTACTACACAGGGTATCGGGTCCGTTCGCCCTAACTACACGTTCGCCCTGGGTCCGTTCGCCCTGGGTCCATTCGCCCTAAAAGTGGGTCCGTTCGCCCTACAAGTGGGTCCGTTCGCCCTGATTATTAAAACATATTTCAATTTTAAGTAATGATATGAAAAAATATAAAATTAAAGTTATTTTCAAGCAATTATTACGTATATTGTTTGAAATGGTTAATTGAAATTTATAGATAGTTAGATTTATTCGATAAAATTAATGTAATTTTCGTTAAAATACAGTATAGAGCAAATTTGACGACAAAAAACAAAAATTGTCTTTAAATCATAAGAAAGTAAAGGAAATCTAACGGAAAATCATGCTAAAATAAACAAATAATCTTTAATATTTCTGCTTATTCTGTTGCAAAAATTATCAAAACCCGTTTAGAAATGACTTCAAAATAATTTTTTTGAACAATGTGGTTATATGAAATATATAGCGTAAATTCGAGTGACGAATACCTATGTCCACTGACTGTAGACCGAATTATTCTGTCTCTTGTGTGCATATATTCTCTTTTCCATGTTCTATTTTCTTTATTTGGACGTTTATTTATTTTATTTTTTTTTCGATTTTGCTGTTGCACACAGCAAAATCGAAAAAAAAGAAACGTCCAAATAAAGAAATTAGACCATGGAAAAGCGAATATATGCACACAAGAGACAGAATAGTTCGGTCTACATTGACTGTACACTTTAGCATACCGCATATTTAAAATTTCTCAATTTATTGTCTATAAGCAATCAAATATCACTTATTTTTCTATTATTTTTAATACCTTACATAATTATAATTATTAGGGCGAACGGACTCACTTTTAGGGCGAACGGACCCACCTTTAGGGCGAACGGACCCAGGGCGAACATGTATCAGGGCGAACAGGTGATAGGGCGAACGGACCCGGATTCACTACACAGGAAGACATGTACATTGTATGATAGCTGGATTTACAACTACCTATCATCACTGAAGTTGTGAGTTTGAATCATGGCAAGGTCAGGGGCGGATCCAGGGGGGGGGGGGGGNNNGGGGGGGGGCACACCCGGCGTGCGCCCCCCTAAAATTGGAAAAAATATGATTTTTTGCATAAAATCGTGATTTTTCACACGAAATACACCAAAAATATTCGCGCCTCGCTCCGCGCCATTATTTTATATACACCCCCCTTAACTTGAAATCCTGGATCCGCCCCTGAAGGTGTACACAATACAACATTATGTGATAAAGTTTGTCAGTGACTTGTAACAGGTCGGTGGTTTCCTCCGGTTTCCTTCACCAATAAAACTGACCGCCATGATATAACTGTAATATTGTTGAAAGTGGAGTTAAACACCATAACCACAGCCCATGGTACATTAAAATTTCATAAAATGTTTATACCTTTTAGTTATAATCAACTATTAAAATATTGAAGTGAACAATTTTCATATGAAAAAGTTTGAAGATACCAAAGGGGAATTCAGAAGTTGTAATTTGAACAAGGACAGACAATTCAAAATGGCCAACAGAAAAAAAACAAAAAGAAAATACAGTCAAACCTGCCTTAGATGACACTTCTATATAACAAATCACTGTTAATAAAGGACAGTCTCAGTTTTCCCATTAATGAATAGTGCATATAAATAAGGGTAATAACAAAATTACCGAACACTAAGCAACCTTCCAAAGGGAAAGGCAAAACTCATAAGTCAACAATCAGACAAAATCAGTCAACAACTGGAAAACTGGGAAAACCGCAATGGCCCTGACTTGGTACAGGCATTTCCAAAGAAATGGTGGGTTGAATCAGATTTTACGGTGCCAAACCTCCCGCTTCCATTACGCTTAAAAGGTTCTTTAATCTGTATATAAAGAGCAATTGCTCTTTAAGGCCACATTTTTTGTGTTTTCCGTGAGTCCCCTGTATATACAGGTTAGACTGTACATTGACCAACAGATAAAAGACGAAAGGAAAATACGAAACTCAGAAAACACTACATGTCATATCTTGAATGCACCTGCAACCTGATCAAACAGAACAGATTTTGTTGGATTAGCTTTATCTCAATATAACAAGAACAGTAAAAATATGTAATTAAAATTTAATAAATTAACACCATTCATTATTTTTATGTGCTACATTTCACAATTAATACATGTTTTATAATAATAAAAAATTCTAAGATAAAATTGATGAATATCAATCAAAAATACATTTGTATGTTCATTCTTATTAAAATAAAGCATTACATTATTAAAAATAAATAACCCTATTAAGTACATTGTCATAATAACTTATTCTACATGATAATTTTATCAATACAAATATTAAACAACAGTAGCCCCTCTCTTATAAGATGATTCCTTCTGCAATGGAACAAACTTGGCTTATAAGAAAGTGAACTCTCGCGAGTGGAACAATTTACTAGTATTTTACTATCTCGGTGCATCTGAAATCTGGCCTGATAAGAGAGGTAGTATTTGGTGGGAGCGGTTTTATAAGAGAGGTGGCCTCTTGAGGGGGACAATTTACTAGCATTTTACTATCTCTGTGCCTTTGGTGGGAGTGACCTTATCAAAGGGGGACTACTGTAGTTTCATTTAAAATTATTTTGAATACTTTTATTCTCTAATGGTACAAAAAAAAACACATCAATTGACTACTCTAAAACATTTTTGTTCTGATGTAAAAAATCATATTTGATCATAGTAACTAGTTATGCCTATAGCTGCAGTAAACAATATTTTTTTTTAAATGTTTGAAAATTGACTGCTTAACAAAAGTGGTTGCTGACTAGAGGTTCATTAACAGTAATAAAATAATCAATTCTTGAAATGTTAAAAATTTAACTGCTTAACAAAGGTGGTTGCTTACTAGAGGTTCATTAACAGTAATGAAATGAGTATTTTAATAATAACATGTCATTTTTGTCTACTTACAAACACAATTAATAGTTAAATATTCTATTATACTAGACATAAACTTAAAAAAAAAACAGGTCACAACATTGAATCCATTTTTATGGATACTTAGTTGAATTAAACATATAGTACAGCTTTACTTTTTGAGAATAATTAGAGACTCAGAAGAGCATGCATCACTTATCTAGAGATTTAACTTAATTGTCAAATTCAGGCTACTTACTAGCAACCTTCAACAATATTTCAGTTATATCGTGGCGGTCAGTTTTATTGGTGGAAGAAACAGGAGTACCCAGAAAAAATCAATAAGTCGTATGTTACTGACAAATTTTATCACAGGGGCCCGGGTGGCTCAATGAGTTAGGTCGCTGGATCTAACAGCTCATACAAGCCTATCACCAATACGGCGTGGGTTCGCGCCCGGGTTTGTAAATTACAAAAAAGGGTGCAGCTGCCAGTGATAAAGTTTACCAGTTGCTTGCCCAGGGTCGGTGGTTCTCTTTGGGTACTCCGGCTTCCGCCATCACTAAAACTGGTCGCCATGATATAGCAGAAATATTGCTGAAAGTGGCGTTAAACACCAAAATTCAAATTCAAATTCAAATTTTATCACATCATGTTATATCGAGTACACCTCGCCTGAGCGGGATTCGAATTCACAACGTTAGTGGTGATAGGCACTGATTACATAGGTAGTTGTAAATCCAAATACTATACGATCAGATAACAAACATACAAATATATACATACTGTATATATCTATTATAGACAAAATCAACAACAAAGAAAGATAACTCTAGTTAATGAGTCAAAAATAAAAAATAAAATACTAAACAGATACACACAAACTTATGATACAACCAATGGTCCTGAAATGAAAAAAAATGTGGGTGCTACGTATACAAGGATAAACTTTTGTGTGTTATATAGGCCATACTCAAGTTATTAAGGTGGTCCCATACACTTCAGGTAAAATTTGATCTGCTCGTTTAATTTTCTTATTTTTTTTGGTAGTGTGTTTGAATATATCCACTGTAATAAATATCAAAATTTTAACAAATTCCAACCAACAGACTCAGAGCTATTAATTCACTATCCACATAGCAGCTTTTCTATCTGTGGTTTTGATCACCGAGATGCTTGAAATCTGCATACAAACATCATATGATCAAAACGTTCAACTGATTTTAAAGAGTTATATCCCTGTAGTGTATGGTACCCCCTTAAGGACACAAAAATAATACTGACAAGTCTTTACAACAAAAGTTCAAAGTACTGTACATATATAGCAGTATTCTGGCAAAATTTACCAGGGTTAACTACATTTCAATATACAGTAAAACTTGCCCATGTGGTCACCTCTATTAAGCAGTCACCTGTATTAAGCAGTCACCTGTATTAAAAGGTCACTTTTTTCTTGTCCTATCATAGTGTAAACATATTTTATTAATTAAGACATATCATAAATTACATACGTAGTGTGACAAATACAACTGCAATTGAATTAATTAAAGGGATCCGAAAACAAGCTATTGAGCTTATATAAATTCGTGTCCTATCATAGAAAATTTCATATGAATTGAACCTCTCTTAAGAGGTCACCTGTCATATAAGGCCACTTTTTCTTTCCCCCAAGGGTGACCTCTTAATACAGGTTTGACTGTATTAGTAATAATTATTTGGCACAGTCTATAATTAGGAGTATTATTTGTACTTAGGAGATAACTGTATTTTATTTGACAATTTCAAGGCATCAATTGGAGATTTGATGGTTGCAAATTAAATTTACTGGCGACGCGATAGCGGAGCCAGTAAACGGATATTTGCGACCATTAAATCGACAATTGATGCCCTGAAATTGTCAAATACAATACAGTTATCTCCATTCTAATGTAATCATATGTATAGATGTGTATTGCCACATTATTGACAAGATGACGTAAGTGGTAATCGGCTAAAATTCTAAAAATATCTCATGATATTTCAACTGTGGAATTGATACCTTGAAAATGACAGCATTGTCCAATCACAGACCAGGAATATTAAACAACTACATTAGAATGTATATATATAGATGTATTTTGGCACAATTTAACTATATTATTTCAATGTATTAGTTATAATCATTTGACACAGTCATTAGTTCAGAGTGTTATCTTTGAATAGCCTTCATCAAGATACCATTCTGTGATCTCATTACAACACTTTCCAGCTTCTCTACTTTATGGTGAGGATCCAGCACAAGGGTGAACCTGTCAATAGAGAAAAAACAAACAAACTCAGCATTTTCTCACTAAGGCATCTATTTAACATAGTCAGATCATGCTCAGAAACTCTCAACTCGTCATCCGTGGGTCAATTCATACGAAAACTGTCATTTCGTGTTTGTTCCGTAACTGATTCTGTGTTTTATAGTAGTTTCCATAACAACATAATTCAAATTTTCCTATTAGACAGACTGAACAGATTATGTCAATATGATCTTGTCAGTCAATATACCATATTCATCAATAGTCCAGGAGTAATGGCCACCTGTTTTTCTCCTCTAATCCAATAAATTTGTAAGGAATCACCCATCTCTTTTTAAAAACTGTGCCTATGATTTGATTGGCTGTATTACATTCACTACTAACTACTCATATACATGAAAAAATGTATAAACAAAAAAAATCCAGAGAAAGCATCAGAGATGCAACAGCCGAGTTACAAGTCAAAATCTTGGACCATTTAATTTGCCTATTCACCCTGATCATAAATATATATGGCTTAGGGGTGGGGATCTCAACCATTAAAAAGTTCACTTCAGGTAGGGGGTGGGGTATGACCCCCCCTCCCCCAGGGCCTGAGCTATAATGCATTTAATTTGCCTAGTCACTCTGATTATAAATATATATGGTTTAGGGGTGGGAATCTCAACCATTAATAAGTTCACTTTGGGTAGGGGGTAGGGTATGACCTCGGGGCCTGAGCTATAATGCATTTAATTTGCCAAGTCACCCTGATCATAAATATATATGGCTTAGGGTGGGGATCTCTGTCACATTTTCCTAAACAGATTCCCCAGCGGGGTGGGGCTGAGCTCCAGGGATAAAAAATGTTGAATGCACAACTTCACATTGACATCTCCATCCATACCAAATATTAAGTTTCTATCTTTTGTAGTTTCAGAGAAATGTGTAATTCTCAAAATATGTACTTTTTCTATAAAAAACCATGATTTTACAAGAAAAAAAAATAGCTTAATCTGAATTTCAAACTCGCTCTAAATAATAGTGTAATAATGCTTCCTACCAAAAATTATGTTGACCGGCCAAAAACTAAGAGCGCTATTACGTTAACGAAGATAATTCTCAAAATATGTACTTTTTCTATAAAAAAAACCATGATTTTACAAGAAAAAAAACAATAGATTAATCTGAATTTCGAACTCGCTCTAAATAATAGTGTAATAATGCTTCCTACCAAACATCACGTTGAATGGCCAAAAACTAAGAGCGCTATCACGTTAACGAAGATAATTCTCAAAATATGTAGTTTTTCTATAAAAAACCATGATTTTACAAGAAAAAAACAATAGATTAATCTGAATTTCGAACTCGCTCTAAATAATAGTGTAATAATGCTTCCTACCAAAAATTATGTTGATCGGCCAAAAACTAAGAGCGCTATCGCGTTAACGAAAATAGGCTAACATCCATACGCCCGCCCGACTTTCGCCAAAACATAAGCCGACTGCAACTTCGTTGTAACTCGGCTAAAATGGTTCCTGCAAAATATTAGTTCAATGTGTAATTTTTTGAGAATTTTTTAAGCCAATCAAAAATTATTATTTTGCATGGAATCCATATAAAATGTACGTTGGAACGAAATGAAATGGTAAATCCATTTGGGGAACAATCTATAGATGATTCACGCAATGTGATACATTGTAGTTTTCATCCCTGTATTTTTTTTATAGAGGTTTGGTTTATGGTGTTTAACGTCACTTCCAACATTTAAGTTATATCGTGGTAGTCAGTTTTATTGGTGGATGAAACCAGAGTACCCGGAGAAAACCACTGACCTGTCGCAAGTCACTGACAGACTTTATCACATAATGTTGTATCAAGTACACCTCGCCAGGAAAAGGGTTCGAACTCACAAATTTTAATGGTGATAGGCACTTATTGCACAGGTAGTTGTAAATCCAATTTCCATATGATCACAACCAAGATGGACCCTTTTTTTCTTAGAAAAAATTAAAATGTTGACAATCTACGAATGGCTGAAGTAAATAATTCTTGTAGAACCTTGTTGACAATCTACGAATGGCTGAAGTAAATAATTCTTGTAGAACCTTGTTGACAATCTACGAATGGCTGAAGTAAATAATTCTTGTAGAACCTTGTTGACAATCTACGAATGGCTGAAGTAAATAATTCTTGTAGAACCTTGTTTTGAACTAAGCAAACAAAAACAAAAATAACAAAAAAACCGAGTTGTTAAATTTAAAAAATATTTCGAGTTTCTGAAATGATTTTTTCTAGCGTTAGGTGGTCTTGCATAATCTATAGATGATTCATGCAATGTGATCATAAATTCATCTCAGTATATTTTCCTAAAAAAACTTCAAATGTATAAATAGCTCTTATAGAATCTTGTTTAGAACCAAGTAAAAAGAAAAATCTCCAATTTTAAAATTATTTAAAGTTTCCGAAATGATTTTTTTTATCATTAGGTGGTCTTGAATAATCTTGATTTGCAATGATGTTAACACTTTCATCAAGTATTGAAAACCTGTTAAAACCCTCATCATTCTAAGTGTTCACTTCAATACAAAAATATATAATAAGCTTACGGCACTTTTAACGTGAAAAGGGGGCAGCTATCACACATTTATCACTATTATTTCCAGATAATAAAGTTATACATCTTTGTATGCACCCTATATATTTTAAATTATCTAGCTTAAGTAGTTAAATATTCCTATAATTAATAATTGCCTGCACAATCTGAGTTCACTTAATTAATTTCAAGCACATTATTTTTGTTTTATCATATTTGAAATCATTATTATGCCTCTAATAACTAAGTGTTTTAGAATTACTGGGCAGGATTTCCCCAAGCCTAAACAGCTGTCTAACAGATATCTGAAATTTATTACCTTATAAATTATAGTACATACATGATTTATTGCCAGATTTCATTATTTTTATCCCTAAAAATTTTAAATAATGTTTCAAATTTTTTGCAATTTGTTTTCCATTCTGGGTTCTTTGAAAATAAAATAGGGTGTTCAATAGTACATATGTATAATACATTTTACATAAAACGAAGGTGGGGCCATCGTGGTCGTGATCGTATGGTAGTTGAATTTACAACTACCTATGCAATCAGTGCCTATCACCACAAACATTGTGAGTTAGAATCCCATTCGGGCGAGTTGTACTCGATACAACATTATGTGATAGAATTTTTCACTAACTTACGACAGGTCTGTGGTTTTCTCTGGGTACTACAGTTTCCTTCACCAATAAAACTGACTTCAATGATATAACTGAAATATTGTTGAAAGTGGTGTTAAACACCATAATCCTAACACCTAACTCTCAAAAGAGTTTTTCTGATATTTTAGTCTCCTCCAACAATAAAACTGACCAACCTGATATAAAGTGAAATATGGTTGAAAGTGGCATTAAAAACACATTCAACATTATTTCTGTTATATCGTGGCAGTCAATTTTATTGGTGGAGGAAAACGGAGTACCCAGTGAAAACCACCGACCTGCTGTAAATCACTGACAAACTTTACCACATAATGTTGTATCGAGTACACCTCACTACGAGCCAGGATTCGAACTCACAACGTTAGTGGTGATAGCCACTGATTGCATAGGTAGTGGTAAATCCAACTACCATATGTTGACGACCACGACCGCCCCAATAAAAATCATAATAGTATAACAAAATTGTATATTTGGAATGATAAAATAATACTGACCTTCTGAATATTTTGGCTAGAACTGTCTTCATCTCATTTAAGGCAAATTGTTGTCCAATGCAATTTCTGAAATTAACAAGAATTCTGAAAGTATTGCACATAGCAATACATTGTCCCCTACTGGCTGCAAAAATCAGAGGACCTAAAATATTAGAAGTATCACTTTGCAGTGACTAGATTTTAAATTACAAGTTCAAGGGCTATAACTCAGCCAAAAATCATTCGACTGGAACGAAATTCGAACTTAAACTGTAACTCATTTAGATATAGCCACATACCAAATATCAAGTCAATATATCAAAGGACGTCAAAAAAAAAAGTCCGGACAACTTAAAATTTGAACAAAAAATACAAGTTCAAGGGCCATAACTCAGCCAAAAATCATTCGACCATAAAGAAATTCGAACTTATACTGTAACGCATCTAGATATAGCCACATACTAAATATCAAGTCAATATATCAAAGGACGTAAAAAAAAAAATCCGGAAAACTTAAAATTTGAACAAAAAATACAAGTTCAAGGGCCATAACTCAGCCAAAAATCATTCAACCGAATCGAAATTCGAACTTAAAATGCAACTCATCTAGATATAGCCACATACCAAATATCAAGTCAATATATCAAAGGACGTCAAAAAAAGGTCCGGAAAACCTAAAACTTGAACAAAAAATACAAGTTCAAGGGCCATAACTCAGCCAAAAATCATTCGACCAGAACGAAATTTGAACTTAAAATGCAACTCATCTAGATATAGCCACATACCAAATATCAAGTCAATATATCAAAGGACGTCCAAAAAAAAAGTCTGGAAAACTTAAAATTTTAATGTGACGGACGGACAGACGGACGGAACTTAAAACTATAGTCCCCTTCGGCTTCGCCGGTAGGGGACTAATAAACTGATGATATACAAACTGTAATACTAGTTCGCAATTTCTTTATTTTCTTGTTCCTTGTAGTGACCAGTTTGGTGAATCAAATATAACATTATTTAATGGGTTGAGAATTTGGTGAGCTAAACCCAACAAAAGCCTTGGTGTTCACATTTGGTGACTCAAATCCAATACATGTACAAAACAAATGGAAGTACATTTGGTGACCTAAATCTACCAGAAAAGCTGGTGACCCCAATTCCTTATTTGATGAATATATTATCTCCCTTTTCTCATTTTTGTAAGAGATGTCTTTCTTTGGTTGGTATTTTGACATAATTTCAATGTATGTATTGTATTTTTTATGGAAAAAAGAATTTTTGTGTGAGGCCAAAAAAAAAAACATTGAACGGTATAAACCAGAAGTTCATTTAGCTAGCAATAAATTGTTATTTATGTATAATTTAGAATCAATGAATCCTAATTTCTTATCAACAAAAGAAAACATCTAGGATCAATGAATCCTAATTTCTAATCAACAAAAGAAAACATCAAGTTTAAAAATGATTATACAAGGAACATGATTTCCAAGTATACTTTAAATGACTCAGTGGTTTTGTCAGAGAAGATTTTCAAATGATTTGTCCAATAAGTCATATATTAAATTATGTCTTGTGATGATGGCCATCTTGAATTTTGAATCCATAATAAATATTACTTTGTAAAAAGAAATACATTCCTACAAAGATGTTGGTTCAAACATACCGATAATTTCAGGGGTTAGGGTTTCAGTTATATCGTGAAAGTCAGTTTTATTGGTGGAGGAAACCAGACTCACCAAAAAAAAACCACCGACCTGCCGCAAGTCACTGACAAGCCCAAAAATTTCAGAGGACTTTCTAATATTCAGCTATCAAAAAACAATATTCCCCTTGGAGGCCATATTTGATATTTTCATTTCTGTTCAACAAGAGGAATTTTTTGGTTTCGGTTCAATTAGTACAGAACTGTCTTTGAGAAGCCTTTTCAATAAATCGCTAGGCCGGGTACATCAAGATTTCCAATCGATCGGCACTGTTTGTTTTCAGAAGATTTTTTAAGTGAGTGATTGTTGTTTAATGCCAATTCAGCAATTTTTCAGCTATATCATGGCAAGAACAAGTTAATTTTCAATGAGATGATGATGAGGTCTGCTTTGTTCTCAAGGCCAGCAAGCTAACCATTACGCCACCGATGCGATTGAAGATTTTTTAATAAATGGTTAGGAGTGCACAGCATGATACAATATATTGATTAAAATATGAAAAGTTAATGGATAACAGATGACAGACATCAAATAATATCAAAAAGCTCACACTATTGGACCTTCAGTACTAGTGTAGATGTACTAAGGAAGAAAAAAATATATGAAGATGCACACTCTATATGTATAACTTTTAATTACCATTAATTAACCAAAACTTAGAACAAGAATTTCTACTGATATTCACCAAAATAAATAAACCCCTCCCTTCAAATGTAGAACCTGTTTAATGTCTGAATCAAAACAACACCACCCAAGAAAATATAAATACAACATTTGGTGATAATCTGTATTATCGCTATTTTGCGGTGTTTTCCTTTGATCTTACTATCTGAGAATTTCCCATCTCACGCTAGTAGAGTGAGATGGAAAATTATCGCCAGTAACTAAGCGTTGTCAAGGACACACGTACGTAGTATTATTGCTGTTTTCTAACATGACGTTATAACTTAATGACGTCACATTACCAAATCCTTGATAATTAGTGAAACGATATAAAATAGTAATTGTGTTTAAAGAAAATGTTAGTATCTCAACAAAAATTATTTAATTATGAATACAAAATAGCGATAAAATAATCAAAGATGTTTTTTAAAACTCGAGGATGCTTCTCAGTCATCTCTCATCTCAGGGCTTCGCCCTTTGATGAGAGATGACTGAGAAAAGTCCTCTCATTTTAAAAAACATCGTTAATCACTTAATATTAAAAAAAAATACCACCAATTAACCAAAAACTTAAAACAAGAATTTCTACTGATATTCACAAAAATAAATAAACAAACCTCTCCCTTCAAATGTAGCACCTGTTTAATGTTTGAATCAAAACAACACCACCCAAGAAAATGTAAATACAACATTTGGTGATAATCTGTAATATTCAAAGAATATGTTCATTTGAAGTCAATCTTTAAACCTGTTACAAAGGATGGTCTTCATTAAGCTCAGCTGCAGTGTATCATAACCTTAAAATCCTGCGTGCCACCGAAAAATAATTTATGAACTATAATGTAATAAATTGCTATGTTAATATGTGATAAATGGTGTTATAGTGTTATTTAAAACACATTTAATCACAATACATCAAACTATATATATAACTTTTGATGAACATTTTTAGAATAAAAAGAAACTGGCTACGGTGAAAATAAAGGAGGAACAAGTTCAAAATTAACCTAAAA
>MJUT01030183.1:376798-405219 GCA_002080005.1 Gigantidas platifrons
GACAGTCATATAATCATCATGCATGTACAACAAGCAAAAATCAATGTTCGAATTTAAAAATTAAAGACGTAGATGCAAAATTTAATGCACATGACACGTTTCTGGAACAACCATCGTTGATTTAATCAATTTTGTTGTTATTACATTTACACCATGTATATAAACCCTACCAGGACACGTTATTCTGACAAACCACAGCAATGGAGTAATGGTTAGCATGCTCGCCTCCAGTGTGGGTTCGATCCCAAGGCCAGGTGAAACCATAGACAATAAAATTGGTATTTATTGCTTCTCCGCAAACTACACAGCATTAAGAAGAAAGAGAAAAGACTGGCTGGCCCAAAATCAGGATAATGTGTCCGATTGGAGCAACATTCTACAAGGGACTGTTGTTTCAGTGAGCTATCACTCTAAAATCCAATTAAGCATGTTGGTCTAGTACAAAGCAGACATCGTCATCATTACATTGAATGTAACTTGTTACCGCCATGATATAGCAGGAAATTTGCTAGTTTGGTGTTAAACAACAATCACTCAATCCCTACCAGGACATGTTATTCTGACATCAAGGTAACCAATCCTGGACATGCAATAGCATTGCATATTAAGTTACCTCTTTGACCATAATGCCCGACTTGACCCAAGTTAGATTTGAACTTCAATATAGAACTTTTCTGGAACACAAGATTACCGGTACTAGTATTATTTATAACATGGGAACTCTTTATTAATTTCATGACTTGGTATCTGATAAATAAATTAAAAGCAAATCAACCATGATGAATAGGAATACAGAGTAAAAAAACAGATGTGGTTTTTCGTATTTTACAAATTCCAGTAGAACTTGTGCAATCCGACATCCTGTGACATCCGACAAATAAAAATTTATGATCCCAAAGAATTTCTGTTAATCAAAATAAAACCTAAGTATTCTGACATCCTGTACAGTCTGACACATTTCCCTAGTCTCTTGGTGTGTCGGATTGAGACAGGTTCAATTGTATTAAGCTTTTGATTGAAAAAAAATGCAAAACAGTTGATATAAATATATAATAGTTTTGGTACAGTACTGAAAACATCTAACACCACGATATAGCTGAAATATTGCAAAAATTGGCGATAAGCACCAATCAATCAATCAATGAAAACATCAACATCTTGACTAACCATTGAATTTGGCCACACTAGTGGATTATGGTGAGCATTGTACAACAATATACATATATCTGTGCCAGCCGGTGCAGTGCAACCATCAAATTCCATGGGTTCTGTCAACTCTCGAGTGATAAATGGAACAGGGGTATGTAACCTCATTGCTTCCTTGAGGCACATCGTAGTATATTGTAATTTTGGTAGATCATCCCTGAAAGAGTGAAAGATTTATCATGGTTGGTTGGTTTACGGTGTTTAATGCCACTTCAACACGATTTCAGTTCTATTATGGCGGTAAGTTTTATTGGTGGAGGAGGAAACCAGAGTACCTGGAGAAAACCACTGACCTGTTGCAAGTTACTGACTTTATCACATGATCAGGATTCGAACTTTAATTTGTGTATAAGTGTAATGTTGGATAGTCTCTCATGTTCATTTACATCCAGGTCCTTTATAGACCACACTGTGACTGTCAAAAGTAGAACAGCAATAAAAGAGCTGTTTCTTTACTTTAATTTGTGTATAAGTATAATGTTGATTAGTCTCTCATGTTCATTTACATCCATATCCTGTATTACTAAACATACCATATAATTTCATCTGTCTCCCTCCCTTTCAGTACTTCATCAACTTCTTTCTGTATTACTAAACATACCAGAGAATTTCATCTGTCTCCCTCCCTTTCAGTACTTCATCAATTTCTTTCTGTATTACTAAACATACCAGAGAATTTCATCCATCTCCCTTCCTTTCAGTACCTCATCCACTTCTTTCTGTATTACTAAACTTACCAGAGAATTTCATCCATCTCCCTTCCTTTCAGTACCTCATCAACTTCTTTCTGTATTACTAAACATACCAGAGAATTTCTTCCGTCTCCCTCCCTTTCAGTACTTCATCAACTTCTTTCTGTATTACTAAACATACCAGAAAATTTCATCCATCTCCCTCCCTTTCAGTACTTCATCCACTTCTTTCTGTATTACTAAACATACCAGAGAATTTCATCCATCTCCCTTCCTTTCAGTACCTCATCAACTTATTTCTGTATTACTAAACATACCAGAGAATTTCATCCATCTCCCTCCCTTTCAGTACTTCATCAACTTCTTTCTGTATTACTAAACATACCAGAGAATTTCATCTGTCTCCCTCCCTTTCAGTACTTCATCAACTTCTTTCTTTATTACTAAACATACCATAGAATTTCATCTGTCTCCCTCCCTTTCAGTACTTCATCAACTTCTTTCTGTATTACTAAACATACCATAGAATTTCATTCGTCTCCCTCCCTTTCAGTACTTCATCAACTTCTTTCTGTATTACTAAACATACCATAGAATTTCATCCGTCTCCCTCCCTTTCAGTACTTCATCAACTTCTTTCTGTATTTTCTTTTGTATTTCTGGATGTTCAGCTAATGAATATAAAGTCCAGGAGATAGCACTAGCTGTGGTGTCATGTCCTATAAAAAGATACAAAACATAATTTATCTACAGTTATCGTTACGGTGTTTAACACCACTTTCAACAATATTTCAGCTATATCGTGTCGGTTTATCTACCGCAAATGTTAATGTATATTACACACTTATGTATAACACGCAACCCCTTCTTTTGACTTTTTAATTATGGTGTTTAATGCCACTTTCAACAATATTTCAGTTTTAACTTGGCGGTTAGTTTTATTGGTGGAGGAAACTGGAGTACCGGTAGAAAACCACCAACCTGCCGCAAGTCACTGCCAATCTTTATCACATAATGTTGTATCAAGTATACCTCGCCATGAGCAGAATTAAAACTTACAACTTTAGATGTGATAGTCACTGATTGCATAGGAAATTGTAAATCCAACTACCATACGATTGTGACCATGACAGGCACTGATTGAGAAAATGAAAGTACTGACTGACTAGTAAAAAAAAGTCTCGTTATACATCATATGTTCAGCCTGAGGTCAATGAGGTACATGTATTTTGCGATATAGATGAAACAGCATACATTTGTATTTGTTTTGTCAAAATAGAAGGAAGTCTAATCTCATCAATTCCAACAACATCTAAAAAATGCAAATGACTGGATCAAAAGCAGAATTAAATTAATGTACAAAAAAGGAATTGTGGACATGTTTTGTAAATAAAGTCCCATAACTCTAGATGGTAAAACGTGAAAATTCATCAAAATCAAAACAGAAACTCTTCTCATCAATCCTAACAACATCCAAAACTTTCAAATAATTTGGACAAAAAAAAGAAATCTTTGTTTATCATACAACATAGTAAAAGTAGACATGCTTTGTAAATAAAGTCCCTCTATCTAAAATCGTCAAAATCGAGTGAGTGGCTGATTGAATGCCAATTCAGCAATTTTCAGCTATATCATGGCGAGAACAAGTTAATTGTCAATGAGATGATGATGAGGTTCGCTTTGTATTCGACCAACACACTGAGTTGGATTTTTATAGTGCTAACTCACTGACACAACAGTCCGCTGGTAGACATGTCGCTCCACTCGGAACACATTATTCTGATTCCAAGCCAACCAGTCGTTGCCCTTGCTCCTTAATGCTGCATGCTTAGCGGAGAAGCAACAAATACCAATTTCATAGTCTTTAGTTAGACCTGACCAGGGCTCGAACCCACGATCTACCACACTCGGAGCGAGCACGCTAACCATTACGCCACCGATACGGTTCGTCAAAATTGAAAAATAGCATCCACACATCAATCCGTATAATGTCTAAAAATTTCAAATGATGCAGTTACAATAAACTTAACGTATCGTACAACATAGGAATTATAGAGAGGTAGCTGAACAAAGGCTAACAGGGGCATAACCCCAGGAGGAAAAAGGGGTTAAGTCTGAAATCAAACATGTATGGTCTCTGACCTTGTGTATATATTTCAAATGATTGGCTTAAGGGGTATAGGGTATACAGCAGGGATATAATTTAATGGGAAATACTCGCTAAATGCAAGTAAAAATTATATTTTGCAAGTAAAAGCCAAAGAGAATTCATAAAAAAAAATTGCAAGTGTGCTAAATTTTCCTACTTTCAGTTTTGTGTATAAAATCGTCATTGACAAAAACATTTAAGTGACTGTGACTGTTAAATTTACATCCAATACGCACCTTAATGTTTTATCCATGTAGTTAAAACCTTTGTATGATATTCAACTGCATTATGTTTTCATGACTTTCATTAATTTAGTATGTGACAGCATGCACCAAATTACTGACTTCATCAGTGTAAACAACAAAAACAGAAGTCAGATAATGTACAATCACCATTAAACTTTGATTTCAAATATTAATCAGTGGTCAATTAATTTAGGAACGTGTCAGCCTCATTTCTGATTTCAGTATCTATTTATAGGGTATACGGTACCTTCAAATAGGAATGTGTCTGCCTCATTTCTGATTTCAGTATCTATTTATAGGGAATACGGTACCTTAAAATAGGAACGTGTCTGCCTCATTTCTGATTTCAGTATCTATTTATAGGGTATACGGTACCTTCAAATAGGAATGTGTCTGCCTCATTTCTGATTTCAGTATCTATTTATAGGGTATACGGTACCTTCAAATAGGAATGTGTCTGCCTCATTTCTGAATTCAGTATCTATTTATAGGGAATACGGTACCTTCAAATAGGAACGTGTCTGCCTCATTTCTGATTTCAGTATCTATTTATAGGGTATACGGTACCTTCAAATAGGAACGTGTCTGCCTCATTTCTGATTTCAGTATCTATTTATAGGGTATACCGTACCTTCAAATAGGAACGTGTCTGCCTCATTTCTGATTTCAGTATCTGTCAATCCCTGGTTGTCATCATCCCTGGCTGACAGTAGTATGTCAAGGAAATCTAAACTTTTTTTCTTAGGTTGTGCTTCCTGAAAAAAACAATTACAGTACACTTATTTTTTAGAAACAGGTGAAGAAATTTCAGAATGCCACTTTCACTAATATTTCAGTTATATCGTGGCAGTCAGTTCTATTGGTGGAGGAAACCGGAGAACCCAGAGAAAACCACCGACCTGTTGCAATTCACTGACAAACTTTATCACATAATGTTGTACACCTTGCCCTGATCGAGATTCGAACTCACAACATCAGTGGTGGTAGACACTGATTGCCCAGGTAGTTGTAATTCCAACTATCATACAATCACGGCCACGACGGTTCCTTAAAAGATTTTGAGTGTTGTATGTACTACACCATTTCAAACTATAAAATTACATCACACACTCTGTAGATACGGGGGATGTCATGGTCGTGATCGTATGATAGTTGGATTTATCACTACCTATGCACTCAGTGCCTATCACCACTAACGTTGTGCGTTCGAATCCCGCTTAGGCGAGGTGTACTCGATACATTTGTCAGTGACTTGCATAAGGTCAGTGGTTTTCTCTGGGTACTACAGGTTCCTCCATCAATAAAACTGACTGCCACGATATAACTGAAATAATCAAATATGTTTGACAGTGGCGTTAAACACCATAACCCATAACCCTATGAATATATACAGTTTAGAATGTGTACTTACCAATTCCTTTCTTCTTTTAGTGATTATGTCTTCAGCCACACGATGTACATAATCACAATGTCTCTTAAATCTTCTCCCGTCACTTGTCAGTAGAAATATAAAGTCATTGTGTACCCAGGGTTTCCTGAGAGAGAAAAAAAAAATAATTATCACTGATATAAAAACGGCTTCACCTCTCATCAGTAATATAAAGTTAGTATGTATCTAAGCTTGTTTGTTTGTTTGATGGTGTTTAACGCCACTTTCAACAATATTTCAGCTATATCGTGGCGGTCAGTTTTATTGGTGGAGGAAACCGGAGGATCGAGAGAAAACCACTGACCTGTCGCAAGTCACTGACAAACTTTATCCCATAATGTTTTATCAAGTACACCTCGCAATGAGCGAGTATCACTGATAGGGACACGACTTCACCTCTTATCAGTAATATAAAGTTAATATGTGTCTAAGGTTCCTTAACATATCTACATGTTAATAGGTTCATGTCCAGTAAAAGTAAACAGAATGATATATGCTTGTAACCAATGTTTGTGCAGAAGTCTCCCTCTTCTAAGACCCTTCCCACCAAAGGTTACCCTCTTATCGTGCCTGGGGCCCGGGTGGCGAAATGAGTTAGGTCGCAGGATTTAACAGCTCATAAAAGTCTATCACCAAGATGGCGTGGGTTCGCACCCAGCTTTGTAAATTACAAAAAAGGGTGCACTCGACACGCAGCCGCAAGTGATAAAGCTTACCAGTTGCTTGCCCCGGGTCGGTGGTTCTGTACGGGTACTCCAGCTTCCCCCACCACTAAAACTGGTCGCCATGATATAGCTGAAATATTGCTGAAAGTGGCATTAAACACCAAAATTCAAATTCAAATTCATTCTAATCGTGCCAGATTTCAGATTCAGTGAGAAACTCACCTGACCTTTCTCAGTGGTGATGGGCACTAATTGCATATGTAGTTGTAACTCCAACTACCATATGATCACGGCCACGATGGCCCCTCTATTTTCATAGAAATAGAATTACAGTTATGGGTATCTAACGTCACTTTCACCAATATTCAATAATGTCATGGTGGGTAGTTTTATTGGTGGAGGAAACAAGAGTATTTGATAAAAAAACCTACAGACCTGCCACAAATCATGGATTATCCGCTATCACATAAAACGGTATAAAGTTCAACTCAAGCTCAAGGAAGCAAGCTCACAATTTTAATGATAATAGGCACTCATGAGCGAGTTATTATTGCTCAACACCAAATGAGCAATTTTTTGGCTATATCATGGAGAGAACAGGTTACATTTCAATGAGATGATGATGATGTCCACTTTGAACTAGACCAACATGCTTAGTTGGGTTTTTATAGTGCTAGCTTGTCTTATTCAATACTTACAAGAATCTTTGAGCAACAAGGTCAACCAATTCATTAACAGCTTTAACATAGGGATGATTCTCTCTGTAAATATATACATGTGCATGTAAAAAATCAAAGTAATATTCATGGACTCAAAGTGGGGCCTATATGTGGACAAAATAATTTTTCCTCCAAACTAGAGGCTCAGTGGACTGAGCCTGTGTCACTCGCCTGTCATTGTGTTATGAGGAAACTATATACAGGACCTTCCATATGTGCTTCCTACCAAATTTTAATTTATTTGGCCAAATGGTTTTAGAAAAGATTTCTTTAATTTGCCAATCGCAAACAAGAACTGCCTATGGAGGCCATATTAGTTGTATGATCGACAAGAAGTATGGATATTTTGTGCAGGATCTCACATACATCATTCCTACAAAGTAACCATTCATTGTGCATCCCAGTTTCAGAGGAGAAGATTTTTTAAATTTCAGCCAAAAAGAAACAAGAATTGCCCATGGCGACCATGTTTTTTATCCAATCGGGATGAAATGAGGATTTCAATCTAACAGAAGACATTCCATGGTTGCTTCCTGTAAAATTTTGCTTTATTTGGCCGTGTGGTTTCAGAGGAGAGAAGATTTTAAGAAATTGACCAACCAGAAACAACCTTTGGCCAGATGAGCTAAAAATTCTGATTGTCCTTTTTTAAATTTTTCTTATACAAATGTACTTCGTACCCTGTGTTCACTTAATGAAATCACCATTTTCTCGAAACAATATACTACATACATGAATTAACACCTCCATGAAACTTACATTCTGCTCAGTAGGATTTTGGTAACGTAGAAAAAGCCAACAGGATTGTGAAATTGGACAATCCCTTCCCCTAATGAGAACTTATACACTAACCATTAACACATGTATTTTAAAAGGCAGATGAACTTTTCCTTTGATATGTCACTTCTCAAACTATCTTTCCACCTTATGCTCTTTTTGAAAAGAAGCTCACTCCCCTTCTCCATTTCTCAATCTCAAATCCTTTCTTTAACATTTATAAATTATCTCATTATTAGCTTTCAACGTACCTCTATATATTCATGTAATGCTCTATTACACAGGAAGTATTCAACTCTTCTCAAATCTCTCCTTTAACATTGATATTTGTTTCAAATGTTTGATGGTGTTTAATGCTACTTTCAACAATATAAACCGGAGTACACAGAGAAAACCATCTACCTGCCGTAAGTCACTGACAATTTTTATCACATAATGTTGTATCAAGAACACCTCGCCTGAGAGGGGTTCAAATTCACGTTAGTGGTGATAGGCACTGATTGCATAGGTAGTTATAAATCCAACCCCCATACGATCACAACCACGACGGTCCATCATAAACACTGATAAATTATTACTTAGTTTTCAACGTACCTCTCTCTCTCTATTACCTACAGCTAACTCTTGTACCATTTACCTACAGCTAGCTCTTGTACCATTTACCTACAGCTAACTCTTGTACCATTTACCTACAGCTAACTCTTGTACCATTTACCTACAGCTAGCTCTTGTACCATTTACCTACAGTTAACTCTTGTACCATTTACCTACAGCTAGCTCTTGTACCATTTACCTACAGTTAACTCTTGTACCATTTACCTACAGTTAACTCTTGTACCATTTACCTACAACTAGCTCTTGTACCATTTACCTACAGCTAGCTCTTGTACCATTTACCTACAACTAGCTCTTGTACCATTTACCTACAACTAGCTCTTGTTCCATTTACCTACAACTAACTCTTGTACCATTTACCTACAGCTAACTCTTGCACTATTTACCTACAGCTAACTCTTACACCATTTACCTACAACTAGCTCTTGCACCATTTACCTACAACTAGCTCTTGTACCATTTACCTACAACTAGCTCTTGTACCATTTACCTACAGCTAACTCTTGTACCATTTACCTACAACTAGCTCTTGTACCATTTACCTACAACTAGCTCTTGTACCATTTACCTACAGCTAACTCTTGCACCATTTACCTACAGTTAACTCTTGCACCATTTACCTACAACTAGCTCTTGTACCATTTACTTACAACTAGCTCTTGCCCCATTTACCTACAACTAGCTCTTGCACAATTTACCTACAGCTAGCTCTTGTACCATTTACCTACAACTAGCTCTTGTACAATTTACATACAACTAGCTCTTGTACCATTTACCTACAACTAGCTCTTGTACCATTTACCTACAACTAGCTCTTGTACCATTTACCTACAGCTAGCTCTTGTACCATTTACCTACAACTAGTGCACCATTTACCTACAACTAGTGCACCATTTACTTACAACTAGCTCTTGCACCATTTACTTACAACTAGCTCTTGCACCATTTACCTACAACTAGCTCTTGTATCATTTACCTACAACTAGTGCACCATTTACCTACAACTAGCTCTTGTACCATTTACCTACAACTAGCTCTTGCACAATTTACCTACAGCTAGCTCTTGCACCATTTACTTACAACTAGCTCTTGTACCATTTACTTACAACTAGCTTTTGTACCATTTACCTACAACTAGCTCTTGCACCATTTACCTACAACTAACTCTTGTACCATTTACCTACAGCTAGCTCTTGTACCATTTACCTACAACTAGCTCTTGTACCATTTACCTACAACTAACTCTTGCACCATTTACCTACAGCTAACTCTTGCACCATTTACCTACAACTAGCTCTTGCACCATTTACCTACAACTAGCTCTTGTACCACTTACATACAACTAGCTCTTGTACCATTTACCTACAACTAGCTCTTGTACCATTTACCTACAACTAGTTCTTGCACAATTTACCTACAGCTAGCTCTTGTACCATTTACCTACAACTAGTGCACCATTTACCTACAACTAGCTCTTGCACCATTTACCTACAACTAGCTCTTGCACAATTTACCTACAGCTAGCTCTTGTACCATTTACCTACAACTAGCTCTTGTACCACTTACATACAACTAGCTCTTGTACCATTTACCTACAACTAGCTCTTGTACCATTTACCTACAACTAGTTCTTGTACCATTTACCTACAGCTAGCTCTTGTACCATTTACCTACAACTAATGCACCATTTACTTACAACTAGCTCTTGCACCATTTACTTACAACTAGCTCTTGCACCATTTACCTACAACTAGCTCTTGTACCATTTACCTACAACTAGTGCACCATTTACCTACAACTAGCTCTTGCACCATTTACCTACAGCTAGCTCTTGCACCATTTACTTACAACTAGCTCTTGCACCATTTACTTACAACTAGCTCTTGTACCATTTACCTACAACTAGCTCTTGCACCATTTACCTACAACTAGCTCTTGCACTATTTACCTACAGCTAGCTCTTATACCATTTACCTACAGCTAGCTCTTGCACCATTTACCTACAAGTTGTCTACAACTAGCTCTTGCACCATTTACCTACAACTAGCTCTTACACCATTTACCTACAACTAGCTCTTGCACCATTTACCTACAACTAGCTCTTGCACCATTTACCTACAACTAGCTCTTGCACAATTTACCTACAACTAGCTCTTGCATCATTTACCTACAACTAGTGCACCATTTACCTACAACTAGCTCTTGCACCATTTACATACAACTAGCTCTTGCACTATATTTTTCTACTTTAATTCATAATTACCCTGTGGTCTGACAATCGATGTTATAAGAGAAAGCCGACTGTAATATGGTGTCTAGTGTCAGCATACTTATGTTAGCAAAAACTTCAAAAGTTTCGTCCTTCTTTGAATACTTTGTTAATTTGTCCTGAAAAAAGATTAGTATCCCCCTTGAATATAAAATGGTGGCCATTACAAGAGCAAAAAGTCATCCAAATTTTTCATGTTCTGACCTTGAATAATATACCATTTGCACATTTCTGACTTTATAATAAAATCATACATTTTAACATGCTTTATAGGAGTTGTTTCCCTTTAAGGTGAGCAAATGGTCCCATTTCATGCAAAGTTCAATGAAAATAACATCTATTTATCTCATAATCAATACAAAATTAACATGTTTGTAACAACCTGTGAATCTTCTATTTTCTTTAAATTATCTGCTGATTTTTTACAAGGTTCAAATATCTACAAATTATGAGAAATTTATACTCAAAGGTGTTTGATTTTGGTAAAAAAAAATTAAAGTGTTTATGTTGCGTTGAAAATTAATATATCCCTTCAAAACATGAGTATAAAATTTTAAATGTTGTTTGGAGAGATTCGACCAAAAACCGTGTACGTTCGGTTTTTTTTGTGTGTGTACATCTGGTCTCCCAGTAGCTGAGGAACCGACGCTCTTTAGGTCCTTGTTTTTTGTTATTTGTTTTATTTGGTCTGCAAATATCAGAAATCTGGCCAAGGATCATAAGAGCTATGGTTCCGCAGCTAGTCTCCCAGCATCATTAATTATGCATGTCGTAATTTCCGCAATACATGCGCAATGGTTTAGTAAGGGTTCAGATTAGACAGGTTTCACTGTACATCATTATATCATCAAATATACCATGTAGAGTGGAACTTGTGCAATCCGACTCCTGAGTTTTCCGACAAAAATATATGGTCCCAAAGTATTTCTGTTCACAAAAATAAAATCTGAGTATTCCGACAACCTGTACAATCCGACACATTTGCCTGGTCCCTTGGTGTGTCGGATTACACAGGTTCCACTGTATATATATATATACAAATGTATACCAGAAAAATATCTGATGTTTTATTGTTCAATAGCTGATATGTTTTAAGAACGTCAAAATGGAAAGCTGGAGTAAGAAGTCTACGATTCCTCTTCCACTTAGCTCCATTAGCTACCAGTAAACCAGTTCCTATCCATGGTTCTATTAGTCTGTATGTACTGGTACCTTTTGGTTCTGAAATTAAAAAAAAATTATTACTTTGAATAATTCTGTAGAAAATATATATACCCTGCTATTGTACTGTCAATTAGTCCTTGAAATGAAAATATGGTCCGGATCAAAATCTTATAGTTCTAAATAAAAACTGTAAAATTTACTGGTCCACATAACCTTTTACTGGTCTTGGGCCAGAGAATCAGTACTCATCGTGAGTACTGATCTACTTTATGTTGCCATCCAGTTTTCTGATAGTATCTGGTCTTTTTGAGTGGAAGTGAATATGTATTGCTACTGGACATCCAATTATCAAGAGCAGGTGTGATGGGATCCCATTAAACCGGTTTAACCCCACCATATTTTGGTACCTGTCCCAGGCCAAGACCTGGATTTCCAACGTCATATGTCGTGGTCTTTTTGTGTTCCATGAATTAAGGTGACAGGTGATTGTTCGTTTAGTTGATATTGGTGGAAGTGATGACCATCACTGTTTAAATGTTCTTTTCTTAATATACATTTCAAAGACTGCAACTGTACAAGATTATCTTTATTATGCATGTGTATGTGGATGTAGCTAATATCTTATAAAAAGAATTAATATGTATTACCATGTGTTGAGCAATCAAAACTAAAGAATAATTGGGAAACCAGTTCTCACGATGAGTATCAGTCTTCCGGCCAAAGACCAGTAAAACTTTGTTCGGACCAGTAAATTTTTCAATTTTTATTTAGATATATATAAAAATGAATTCAAGAACTTGATTCGGACTAGTAAATTAAAATTTACATTTCGAGAACTGGGGAACTAATAAACACGCATTGATTCGCCGAGGAGTGATTAGGGATATTTTGTCCATCATAAATTGTAATTGAAATGTAAAGTACAAAATTTACCTGTCTGGCTGAGGTAAATGCCCTGACAAATTGATTTAATTCTCAAAGTTTAAATTCAATATTGTATTTTTTTTTCACAAAAAATATAATGTTCATTTGATTTATTATTTATCATTCCCGGATAAAAAAAAACCCATAAAAATCTGATATTTCCGTAAAATATACAAGCTTTAGGAGGCTATGTGTTGTTGCCAATTGCTTATTTACTGTAAAAAAAATAGTATACTTTAATCTATATATTTATTGTCACAATGTACATTTTATACACAGTTGAACATCACTACCTCAAACTCAGGCCAGTCGTCTGCTTGGATACAGAGTAACTAAAAGTAATAATATAATTTATCAGCAAATTGAACATTTTCCCTTTGATGTGTACCGTTGATAAAGTCTGGATCATTGAACTCACCTTGATCCACAAAAATATTAGGTCAGTTCATAATTCGCATGTGCAAGTTTATCGGTCAATCTGACGTAAAACACATTATGATGTCACCGATAAAAATAATAACGTTAGTTCCATAGGCCTAGATAGACATTATCACAAATATCCCAGCTCATCCTATCGGACTCTCTGAGATATTAGCAATAATGTCTGTCTCGACCTTCAAAATTGTCGTTATTCTATGTGGATTGTTCATACTGTACTACTAGTTTGCTAAATTAGCCTTGTTAACTTGAATATATTAGTTACCTGATGTTCTCAATATTAACTTAAGAGTTTCTGGGTGGTAAACCGTAATAACTGGCATGAAAGGTCCTAACCAACCTCTCGACACTTTCGGAAATTCCGCAGTCTGGTCTCGTTGGTACTTGAGTCCTGCATCATTCGTTCCAGGGAACTAAAAAGTGATGAATTTATAATCAAACAAAAAATTACAATACGTGTTGTTTTCAGGACAGTTTTCATAGTTTCTGGGTGATAGACCTGCACTAACGGTATAAAAGGTCCCAACCAAGCCCTCGATACTTTGGGAAATTCCACTGTCCTTAATCGCTGAAATGCTAGTCCTTTATCTGTATTTCCAGGGTACTACAAATTTTAATTAAAATGTAAAGCATAATAAAAATACCTGTTGATTTCAAAATCTTTTTCAATGTATCTGGATGAGCGACTATCACTAGTGGCATAAAGGGTCCCAGCCAAGCCCTTCCTACTTTAGGGAATTCCTCAGTCATATCTCTTTGAAATTTAAGTCCTGCCTCATTTGTTCCTTGGAACTCAAATTATGGAATAAATGTGTTGTATTTTTTGAGTACTTGCAGATACCAATAAGAGATTTAACTGTAAACTTGGCAATGAATTAGCTGACCAATATTTTGAACCCAAAAAAATTTATCAACTGACTCTAATCGTCTTTCCAATACAAGATCTCTAGAATAATGTCAGTTTTGAAGGATGAGACAGATATTATCATTAGCATCTCAGTGAGTCCAACAGGACAAGTTCCAATACAGTAACTAGTGATAATGTGTCGAGACTTTCAACACTTATCATATAAAATTAAAAGAGGAATTAGGGTTATGGTTACGGTGCATAACACCACTTTCAACAATATTTCAGTTATATCGTGGCAGTCAGTTTTATTGGTGGAGGAAACCGGAGTATGCAGAGAAAGCCACAGAGCTGCCGCAAGTCACTGACAAATTTTATCACATAATGTTGTATTGAGTACACCTTGCCTGAATGGGGTTTGAACTCGCAACATTAATGGTGATAGGCAATGATTGTATAGGTAGTTGTAAATAGGATCATGACCAAGAATAATAGAATATTCTGGATAATCCAATATTCTTTCAAAATCCTAAACCATTTTGAAAATTTTAAAGAGAGATATGCTTTGTGAAAAAAAAAATGTGGAATTATGATCATCTTATTTCTTGTGACATTTGATGGCCAATTGTAAATGCACATGTAACATATGTGGCATAAATAAAATGATAATTCAAGGTTAATCATCTATCGTGTTTACAACCACACACAGACTACAGCCGTGCAGGTGTTTGTTTAGAACTCTGTCGCCATCAGTTCAGATAAGGTCGCTCCCCATCACATTCTTTAATATAATTGTTTTAGCACTTGTTTGTATCATATTATATGTCTGTATTATACGGGAATAAATAGTCTAGCTTATAATGTAGTTGAGTCAACACGCTCCCAAAACAACATATAATATACAACATTATGTGATAAAGTATGTCTGACTTGTTTCAGGTCGGCGGTTTTCTCCTGGAACTTTAGTGTTGCCAACCAATAAAACTAACTGTCACAATATAACTGAACTATTGTTGAAGTGGCATTAAACACCATAACCCTAACCTTAACCAATATCCTGTAAGTAAAAATTTAAACTATTGGTTAATTACTGAAAATAAAATTAACCAGAGGATCTCAAGAGCCTGTATCACTCCCCTGAATTATATGGGCAATGAATAAATCTGAAAATGAATATTGTCCAGAAAAAAGATATCACTATGGGTAGAATCTGTTTGAAAGGTAAAGAAAGGAATTTCATAGGGAAATTAAAGAAGAAAAAACATTAAAACAGACTTTAAAATAAAAATTTGAAATGCTGGATGTTGGCTACATTGTATAGTCCGGTGATATCATTGAAACATTAAGAGATAAAACAACTGTTGCAATAAAATTTAAAAAAAAATGCCTACAAATCGGGCTTAAAATAAAAATTCAAAATTTTTGGCATCTGCCACCTTTGGTCCAGTCATACATGATTCTATGAAACAGTAAGAACTCCATGAGTCTACAAAACTGTTGGTATATCCCAGACTGTGGCCAGACAGGAATTTTTAAGGAATTCAATAAAAAAAAACTATTTAAATATGACTTAAAATACAAATGTTATAATTTTGGGTGTTGGTTTCCTTTGGACCCCTTTTATCTTTGAAATCATAAAGTTTGGACAAATCTGTTTACAAAATGCAGGAAATTTCTAAAGAAAAAAAAACAAGCCAAAATCAGACTTGAAATAAAAATTATAAATTTGATGATTTTTGTTGGAAATGGCAAGAGAAATACAAAATTTGTTAAGATGCTTCAGAAAGAGAATTTTATAAGGAACGTCAAAAAAAATCATCAAATTTGGCTAAAAGTAAATGCTCCACATACAAAACCAGAAGACATGCTTATAGACAGCTTTAGGCCTCTTGTTCCTTTTGGATGTTTATTGTCTGATAGAAAAAAAGAAATCATAAACTTTTTAGAAGAGGACCATCCAACAATCAACCCTAACAAGTTTTGTTTTAATTGGTCCAGTGGTTTTGGAGATGAAGATTAAAATGTGAAAAGTTTAGAGACTGTGGACCAAGGATTTGTCCTGGCAATATGACTAAATGTTATTATTTAGTCATATTGCCATTACCAGGCGGGCCCCCTATTGACCCTAATTCCTACAAATAATTGTTCAGAGACCTGTGCTGTGACTTATATTTTATGCAAACTGATAAGACAATAGCTCACCTGACAAAGCGCTGGTGATTTCATGCAATGAATGATCCATTCCTTACCTCTTTCTACTGCTGTAGTAAGGAAGAGGCAGATGCTGGACCATTGTATATAAAAAGTGCAAGTGAACTAAAAATACTGGAACTTGGAAGTAAATATAGGACACACCTCTCTGAGATTTCCCCAGATAAAATGTGCAGGACGTCCTGGAAACATTTCTATCATTTTGTTTCTTTTCGACGTTTTCAAAACCCATTCCGAAAATTTTGTGGCTATAAAATATATTGCAACCACGATAGCGGATGACACAGCCAAGGTAAATACCACTGCCATTGCATCGGTCTACATTCCAAAAAGTAAACAAACACACATGACAATAATAATTTACCGGAAATTGTATAAAATATTGTTCGGACACGATATGGAAACGAAAAAATAACTGTGCAAATGAAAATGACATTAATTTACAAAAGAATAATAACTGAATCGTCTAGATTCTTATTCCAGATAATTTCATAAGATCAATACATTCCTTAAATAAGATATTTAAAAACAAAAAATTCAAATGAATATTTCCCGCCATTTTCTCGCCAATTAAAAATCAGCAAGTGCTTGTTTCCGATATCCGGTGAGAACAATATTTTTATCAATGAATGAAGCAGAAAGAAAGTTTGGGTAAACAGATTATTGACTTTGTACCCGATAAATATGTTATACACACATTTGAATATCACATCTAACAAATAAACACATATTTTATTAAACCGACCATGGAATAGAACCAATTAATTATAACAAAGTATAAACAGAAATATAAATTATAATCAATTAGAAGATTCACAACATACTTTTAACAAAATCTAAACAGAAATATTAATCAATGATTAGAAGGTTCACAACATACTTTGGACACATGATACAGTGCAAACACAAAATTAATAAATAAAGTGTTAATGATGATGTATGTGTATTTCCAGCATCACAACAAACAAACAAAAACACATTGGGTGAAGCATAGGAAATTTTCTGTCTGTATCTTCATCCTAGGATGAAAGTACAGACAGAAAATTTCTTCGGAATCCTAATCTCAACGAGATTTACCTATTATTACGTGATGATTTCCGTATTGGCCTAGTTATTAGTCCGAGGGTAGCTGTATTGGCCAAGTTATTAGTCCGAGGGTAGCTGTATTGTCCTAGTTATTAGTCCGAGGGTAGCTGTATTGGCCTAGTTATTAGTCCGAGGGTAGCTGTATTGGCCAAGTTATTAGTCCGAGGGTAGCTGTATTGGCCAAGTTATTAGTCCGAGGGTAGCTATTATTGGCCTGAGGCGAAGCTGAAATCCAATACAGCTGCCCGAGAACTAATATCTAGGCCAATACAGAAATCATCACGTAATGAATGATATATTTATTAATTAACCATAAAATTTTATCTCATAATGGGTATTTATAAAATTGATATATTTATTAATTAACCATACAATTTTATCTTATAATGGGTGTTATATAATCATAAACTCGGCCAATATAAAAAAACTAAGCCAATATCAGATTTTATACTGGGCAAACAGTCTTACTCTTGTCGCTGATTAAAGGAAGCTAAAAAAAAATTTTATATTGGCCGAGTTTATGATTTTATATTGTAAAGACAGTTTAGGTTGTATTGACAACAATAATATAGAGTTAATTAATAATATATGTTATCATGACCACATTTGTGGTGTACTGCCTAATGGTTATTGTGTTCACCTTGAGCGTGGTAGTTTATGTGTTTGAACCCCTGTTGGGTCAAACCAAAGATCATAGAATTTATATTTGTTGCTTCTTCACTAAGCAATTGACATGCATCTAAAGAGTAAGAGAATAGAATAGAATAGAAATAGAAAACTTTATTTTAAGTCGGGTTTACATATAACATTACAAACATAAGCTCTGTAGAGCTTTTTGCCGACAGGCTGAGCAAATACTGATTGACTTGGAATCGGGAAAAATGTGTCCGAGTGAAGCGACATGTTACCCTCGGACTGTTGTTAGCTAGTACAAAGTGGACACCATCAACATTTCATTGAAATTTGACTTGTTCTTGCCATGATATTGTTGAAAAAAAAATTATTTGGTGTTAAGCAATCACTTATCCACAACAGATAAATAATGATAACATACATTATTGTTTAAATGTGTGGCTATTGTGATGAAAACTAAAAATGCTTAAACTTAATGAACCCAAGGAAGTTAAATGTTAAATGTCACTGGTTGTTTGGAGATGATGTAGAATATTAATATTCTACAGTATAGTCAAAGATGGATGTATCACTCTTCTTGAAGATATTGATATTTTTTTTTTTTATAATGTATCTTCAAATATCTTTTGTACATAGTATTTTTAGTGTTAATTACTTGCAATCTCCAAAAATGCATTGTAAAACAAGTAAATAGATTGAACTGAGCAACAGATATACCAGTATCAGTATCACTAAGAAGAGTGATATGTCTATCACAGTGATTTATCATGCTACAATGGGTCTCGGACAGTTCTGTAATTTATCCAAAGCAGTTTATGCGTTAAAGTTTGTCGTTAACTTCCAGCAGGTTGGTAAATTACTCTGGATACACACCAGTTTAAGAAGAGTTTGAAGATACCAAAGGGGTAACCAGAATCTGTATTTCGAAGAACAGGACAACACAATGACCAAAAGAAAAAGTACAAAAGGACAAATAACGATCTAGTCTACAAAACATTCACATAAAACTAAAGATCGAGTAATACAAACCCCACTAAAAACCAGGGATGAAATCAGGTGCTCCGAAAGGGTAAGCAGTTCCTGCTCAACTAGTGATCAGAAATTAAAATTACAAAAAACATTTAAAGTTTCAAGAAAAAATAACAATATCACATTCTATGATTACAGAACTTTGTAATGAAAAAAATACTGTTTTAGTGTTAGTGATTTTTGTTTGAGTTTAGAAAATGAATTTTTCTTTAAGGAGACTGGATTTATTTAACATTTTAAGATACATATTATGGATGATTGACAATTTTGATAATTCATATCATATGTTTTCATAATTATTTCCAGCTTTAACGTTGTAACAAGGGAGCTAACAAGATGTAGACAAGAAGAGATAACTATAGAACTTTGATGGCAGTTGCCAGACCGCCAGGTGTAGAATTTGACCATACCAGCTGGTCTGAGAACACGGAGGGTTTGACACTAGACTTTGGACCATTTGAGACAGTACATCGATGGACACGTATGCCAGAATGTGATGAATTTGTTGGAGCAAGGTAGATGAGTGCAATTATTAGGGCTTACAATATTTTTCAAGTCTACCAGTACTTCACTGTTTACAGGCAGTACTTTTTATTAAAATTTGAACAACTTTCATGAACATCTTGTTCAACACTCTTTAAAATCAGGAGGTGCCAATAACCATTTTAGGCAGGTAAAAGTACCTGGTGCCGTCCCTTATTGAAAGGCTTGAATTATATAATATATGGATTAGTGCCTTCTTCTGTGAATACAGCTGTTTTTATATGAGACCATGCATAGAAGACAGATGGACACAATGCTGTCTTCTATGGAGTCACTTGTCCAAACAAACGTGGTGATTTTTTTTTGTCCAGATATTTTTTATTAGGAGTACATTTATCATAAATTAACACTTACCCCCGTTATTATCTAGTTTTATGTAAAAAGTCCATACTTTCTCTTTTATGTTCATGAAAACGCATCTCGAACATAAATTCCAGTCTCTACAACAATATACCCCAAAAAAATAACACACTTACAGGCACTATTCCTTTAATTCAGCCAAGACAAGAGATCTGAATATCTTATGATGCCTAATTGAAGAACCTTTTATTCTATGCATTTCATTGTAATTGATGTCTGGTAAATGAAAATGTGCTACTGACATGGTTTTAGACAATGCTGAAGTTTATCTGTTCTAATTTGAGAAAGATCTTTATGTTTTAAGTAGAAATTATCATGTCTTAAAGGTTATATGGGAATATAAAATACATTACTAAGAATTCTATTAAAAAATAAGAATAACAGATAATAATTACTTATTGAATGTAAGAAAACCAGTCTAAGCTACCAGTAACCATATTAATAGTTAAATAAAGAAACTGGAAATTAACCCAGTTAAGCATTATATTATACAGAAAAAGCAATGGTTTTGTGTGAATATTTGATTTTATTAGAGGTGGTTTAAAATTGATAATTTCCTTTGCAGGAGAAGTAAGCATACAGTTGTTGCTTATAAAGATGCTATAATTTCCTTTGCAGGAGAAGTAAGCATACAGTTGTTGCTTATAAAGATGCTATCTATGTGTTTGGAGGAGACAATGGGTCAGTGGTAGATCAATATAATTTATGTTTAACTATTACTGTTATATCAGCTGCTTATGCAAGACATCCAGTAAACACAGGGGGCCATCATGGTCATGATGGTATGGTAGTTCGATTTACATCTACTTGTGCAATCAGTGCCGATCACCACTAAAGTTATGAGTTCGAATCCTGATCATATTGTGGTCATAATCGTATGGTAGTTTTATTTACAACTACCTGTTCAATCAGTTCCTATCACCACTAAAGTTGTGAGTTCAAACCCAGTTCATGACGAGGTGTACTAGATACAGCAATATGTGGTAAAGTTTGTCAGTGACTTACGACAGGTCAGTGGTTTTCTCCAGTTTCCTCCACCAATAAAACTGAACGTCACAATATAACTGAAATATTGTTGAAAGTGGCGTTAAACACCATAAACCTAAACCATCCTGTGAACATGTGAACAGCATCTATGGTGTAATAGCATGCTCATCTCAAAGTGCGATAGGTACTGGGTTCGAGCACCGGGCAAATCTAACCAAAGACTATGAAATTGATATTTACTGCTTTCTCTCCTCAGTACGCAGCTTTAAGCAGTAAGACATCACATCAGTGACGTAATGGTTAGCGTGCTCGCCTTGAGTGTAGTAGATCATGGGTTCAAGTCAAACCAAAGACTATGAAATTGATAGTTACTGCTTCTCTTCTCAGTACGCAGCTTTAAGCAGAAAGAGCAAAGATTTGTTTGCCCAGAATCAGAATAATGTGTCTGAGTGGAGCAGAAGTATGTTGGGACACGAAAGGGCGTTACATCATTAGCAAGGACTAGATAATATTGTTGATTATGACATTGTCAGATTGGAGCCATCAGGATGATCATAGGTATATCAAGAAGTTTTCAACGTATAATATATCTTTATTAGTTATTTCTAATGTTGTGACTTGCGACAGGTCAGTGGTTTTCTCCAGTTTCCTCCACCAATAAAACTGAACATCACAATATAACTGAAATAAAACTGATATTTGGTACAGTAAAATGATAGATTGATGTTTGCTAATTCAGGAGAGGTATACTTGATACAACATTTAACATTATGTGATAAAGTTTGTCAGTGACTTGCGACAGGTCAGTGGTTTTCTCCGGGTACTCCGCTTTCTTTCACCAATAAAACTGACTGCCACAATATAGCTGAATATAACCCTATTAGTTACTTATAGATTATTCTAATTCTATGAAATATTCTGCAATTTCAGAATTATATATTAAACCTTTGAAAATTGGTTTAATATCCCAAATTGTGTTGTTTTAATGATAATTTTATGGTAAAAGGTCTTTTGTGTGGTTTGTGTCAAACTCTCCTATTTGTTTTTCAGACATACCATGTTAAATGATCTGTTGATCTTCAACATCAAAGACAAGTCATGGGGAAGGTAAAGTACAGCATTTATCTAAAGAATTACTGTATTACGTTTGAATATTTGCCAATGTCAGTCTGTGATTTTACTGTTTTAAATTGAGCTTTGATGGTATCATATAAAACTGATATTTGGTACAGTAAAATGATAGATTGATGTTTGCTAATTTTTTTTTATTCACTTTCCAACAGTCTTCGAAAGTAGTGGTTAGACAAGTGTTCTTACAAAAGAAAAGAAATTAATTTCAAAAAAGGGATTTTTGGTTTCTATGACAATATTTTCTGTTGAGTACAAATGCATATATTGCAATAAATGTTTAATTGCATAGGTCAGGGCTCTTCATTCAGACTTGACCAACTTATCCCTACCAGTTCATGGGCCGTCATGGTCGTGATCATATGGTAGTTGATTTACAACTACCTATGCAATCAGTTCCTATCACCACTGATGTTGTGAGTTCGAATCTCGATCAGGACTAGGTGTACAACATTATGTGATAAAGTTTGTCAGTGACTTGCGACAGGTCAGTGGTTTTCTCCAGGTCTTCTGGTTTCCTTCACCAATAAAACTGACCGCCACGATATAACTGAAATATTGTTGAAAGTGGCATTAAACACCATCAAGCAAGCAAACATCCAGTGGCTTTCTTAGAATACCCCAGTATCCTTCACCAATAAAAGGGAAGATCAGTGATTTTCTCAGGGATACTCCAGTTTCCTATACTAATAATACTGACTGCCATTATATGAATGAAATATTTTCGAATATTGCACCATTAGTCCTACTCTTTAAGGTAAGTTAAACTGCCTTTTAAGCATTCCATTGAAAAGAATTTACATTAATATTACATTACATTAATAATATTAATAAAACTAAGGTTCTCCTTCCTCATATAAAATGTATAGGTGACCTTAGCCGATTTTGGCTATACTATTTAAGGCCTTTTGTTTTATTGCTCCCAATACTTTAAATTATTTGACTTTCCAATCTTTCGATTTTGAGTGTATTTGATTACGGTTATTTCAGAAACGCACAATTTAATATTTACGTTTTTATTACGTATATTTCCAGGGCATTCACAACTGGCACACCACCAGCACAGAGGTACCACCATTCTGCTGTTGTACATGAAGGAAGCATGTTTGTATTTGGTTAGTATTTAACACAGAAACGTTTGTTTTCAATTAAGCTATTAGAAGAGTTTGAAGATACTAAGCGGATAATCATAATTCATAAATCGAAGAAGGACATACAATATAATTGCCAAAAGAACAAACAATGATCTACAAAACATTGCGCATAAAACTAAAGATCGAATAACACGAACCCCACTAAAACTGAGGGTGATCTCAGGTGCTCCGGAAGGGTAAACAGTTCCTGCTCCACTAGTGGCACCCGTCGTGTTACTCTATAAAGGACATTTAGAACAAGTTACTTTTTAATGTGTTGATGATGGTGTATTTTACTTTATACCAGAGCAATACACTGAGCAGCAGAAAGAAAAGTTGATCCACTCTAAACACATTTATCCTGAATCTGAGTTAATCAGTATTTATTCTTACTCTTTAATGTTGTTTGCCTAGCGGAGGAACAGCAAGTCACCATTTTCGATCATAAAACTTTTGAGTGCCATTTTGGTATTTTTACTTGAAAAACAGTCAATGAGAACAATGTATCCTATGTTCAAGGTGTTCTGATTGGATCATTCTGGAAAAAAAGTATGATTAAACTCGTATTCAAGAATTTTATGACCGAAAGTCTTGATCAAGGATAAAACCCATGATCTTTTACTCTCGAGACAAGCACACTTATCATTACATCAACGAAATGTTTCTGTCTAGCAATAGACTGAATGAATGGTTGTTGTTTAACACCAAGTGAACAATTTTTCATCTATATCATGTCGAGAACCAGTTATATTTAGATAAGATGATGATGATGATGATGATGTCCACTTTGTACTAGACCAAATGTAAAGTTGGATTTTTATAGTGCTAGCTCACTGAAACAAAATTCCACCAAGTACACATGCTGCTCTGCTCAGAGACATTATGCTGACTCTGAGCAAACTTTTCTCTTTCTCCATAATGCTGCATGCTAAGTGGAGAAGCAGCAAATACCAATTTGATGGCATTTGGTTTGGCATGACAGGGTATATAAAAAAGAAATTCTCAAATCATGCAAATTGGTATCCACACATTTAAATGAATTCACATTAAGATTGATTGATTGGTGTTTTTTAACACCAACTTTAGCGGTATTTCAGCTATATCGTGGTTTGAGCAAATTTTATTATTAACTTACATGTAGACACCTACAAGACCCTTAGAAATAAAACATACTTGTCTATTAAAAAATTGAATTATATGTACAAATGAAAGAAACATTAAAAAGACAAAACAATATATTTAGAGCGTATATTAGGCCATACAAAGTTAATTTCTTGGTTCTCAGGCCCGCCCGCATGTGGAAATTCGTCGCTGCATTGCCGATTTTATTGCAAAAATAGTTAAAAAATAAAAAAAAAAATTAAATGCTGTAGCGCTGTCCGTACGGAAAAAACAACCGCATCCGTTTTTCTCTTATATCGCGTGGTCGGTGAAACGCTTTAAAACGCATCATGCTTAAATGAGATTTAAAGCATCGTTATGACAATGTATAAATAAAAAACGTGTTTCCGTTTGACATTTAGACAAAATGTCAATCGTTTCTGTGCAAATTCGGCACAAATGTTTGCCAGTTTTACCAGGAAACATAATAGGGGGCTTCTCCGAAGCTTGTACCTTATTGGAATTGTTTACGGAGATAAAAAATGGTACGTTGGGACCAGCGGATTGGACGTTTCCATAAAATTAACCACTTGTGATGTTTCTGCCACCATCGGAAGAAATAAAATTGAAATTTTCAATAAAGTAATGAAAAGATACATTGCCATATTTTTCACACAAAAAAAGAAGAAAAAATGTCTCCCTCGTCACTTTTTACAGCAGTAAAAGGATAAAAAAAAATGCCGCCCTCCCTCATCAATTTTGACAAAAAAGGGCCTGAGAACCAAGTAATTAATTTTGCATGGCCTTATCTAGTTATTTTTGTATTTATTAATTTCATTTTAAAATTTCAAAATTGTGTTGCCCGGAACTACACTAAGATATCCCCATGTGACAATAAGTCGGCCAGTCATTGGATAATGTTTGATTATTTTTTTCATGTTTGAAAAGTAAACATTTTTTCTTTTTAATTATGTTCCTCATCTATTCTTGCTCACATGTGTAAAGTTCCATGGAAAAAAAGATAGATAATAATAACACACTGACCCATATTTGTTTACTACCCTTTTTCCAAATGGCGTTCTATTACGTCACATAAGGCCGGTCAAGGGTCAATAAATCACATGATTTTGTCATAGTCCAACCAAGCTTAAAAAGTAAACCAGATTAAGAAAGTAAAGTATTTTAGCTTTTTCTGTGTAATTGCTTTGTCTGAAAAATTTCAAAAGATGTTTTTTTTTAAATAGTTTGAAATTGAAGTATTAAAAATTAATTATTTGATGTAAACATTGAACTTGCTTACCCATATAATAAAATATTTTATCCAGTGAATTTTGTGTTTTTATTTTTGTCAATGCAATATATTAGACTGACTACATACTGCCAAATTTTTGTAACACAATTAATGACTGATTTCTGTTTATTTCAATCACATTTATTATCACAGAGTGGTAACAATACAGTTTTGTTGTAATAATGACAGTTCCCCCCCCCCCCAGATAATCTAAATTTTCTGTTTGGTTTAATTTAATTCTCTGTTCAATTTATGTTATAAATTTTGATTATTGCTGTTAAATTAATTCTTTTTCTATCATCTCTGTGAATATCATTTCATTACTCCAAGAAGTAAGGGGTATATTTGTTATTAAAGCAGCAGTGGAAATGCAAATTAATCTGCCATTTTGTGACTAATGGAGAGCACTTGTATGTATTTTCCCAGTAAAATCAGCCATTTTGAAAATGGTGGAATCTGAATGATCAATCATCATATTTTCAAAGTATTTTAAAATACAATTTGCTTGGCCTACATTCCAGAAAAGGTCATGAACTGTGATGACAATTACATCAACAAACCGGAAATGTAAAAATACTTGGGAAATACCATTGCTTAACACATATTTAACAAGCATAATGATCAGGAATAAGACATTAGTAAAAAGGATCTTTTTTACTTGCATATAAGTTATTCAATTCAATCTTATCTGTTTTAATCTCATCTTGTAATTTTGAAGTTTAAAATAATTCCCTCTGTGTTTATGTACGCTATGAATATACGGAATGACGTCATTGGTCTCGTGCTGCACAGGAATTGTAAATCAAAACAAGTGACCGACTTTATTGCATAGCCAAGCAGATGTCACGACACAATATATATTGAGTCAGGTAAATTTATTTATAATTATGTCATCCTGTTCTTTTTTGTCTTAATTTTAAACCCCACTTTGTATTTACGGCTGTTCCATTTAAATATACTTGGGAGGGGGATGCCACTTATTTCAGACCCCCCCCCCCCACCAATAGAAGAAAACACCCAACATAAAATAATATGGTTTCACCCCCACAACTAACAGAGAAAAAAAAATGGCGTTCCCCCCCTCCCGGGTAGACTTAAATGTAACAGCCCTTAGTAAATTTACAAATGATGTTGTATTATAATGTGTATGTTTGTTACTATCAGGTGGTTATACAGGAGATATACACTCCAATTCTAACCTGACCAATAAGAATGATCTGTTTGAATACAACTTTGATAAATGTCAGTGGCTTGAATGGAGATTTGAGGGAAGGTATGTACAAGGAATTAGAATACAGAGGTAAAAAAATTCTTGGATCATGTTATAAAATACAAAGAAAATTATACATATCCGTACAGTTAATCAAAGACACAGAGAAAAATATAAATGTGACACAAAAAAATCATTAACTTATACTTTTCATAATTGAGGGGCTTTTTGTCAGGTGCTTTTGTCCTAGATTCTGATTAGATTGCAAATGAATATAAAAATATAAATAAATACTATACAAACCTGTGCATATGTGCTATTTCAGGAGACCAGTAGCCAGAGCTGCACATGGTGCTGCTGTATATGGATGGAAACTGTGGATTTTTGCAGGGTATGATGGGAATGCAAGATTGAATGATATGTGGACTGTGTCCCTGTCAGAATCTCCTTTTTGGGAGAAAGTAGGTTTTAAACAAATATTTGTTTATATTTATTTAAAGAAAAGTTATCAATTAGTAAGAAATGATATGGATGTAAATGAACATGAGAGACTATCCATCATTACATTTAGACATAAAGTAAAGTCAAGAAACAGTGCTTTTTTTCCTGTTCTACATGTATGCAAAGCCACGGTATCTTAATTTCATTGTCATGTCATAGCTTCTTGTTTGGGTGATTTTAACCTTTGAAATCGAGGGGCCATCATGGTCGTAATCATATGGTTGTTGAATTTACAACTACCTAGACAGTCGGTGCCTATCGCTACTAAAAGTTGTGAATTTGAATCCAGCGAGTGTACTCGATGCAATATTATATGATAAAGTTCTCTGCTAAGCATGCAGCATTAGAGAAAGACTGGCTGGCTCAGAATGAGGATAATGTGTCCAAGTGGAGCAACATGATCACTCACCCACTTAAATAATTCCAATACAACACTCAGTGTATTTATTTTTTTTGTAGGTGAATCAGAAAGGTCATATTCCTCCGATGTGCTGTAATTTTGCTTTATTTTTTGTAGGTGAATCAGAAAGGCCATATTCCTCCGACGTGCTGTAATTTTGCTTTAGCTGTGGCTAGAGACTCTATGTTTGTTTTCTCTGGACAGAGTGGTGCTAAAATCACAAATAATTTATTTCAATTCAGATTTAATGAAAAAGAGTAAGTATATATTTTTTTTAAGTACCAGAAATATATCTATGATCATTATTTCATTTCTACAAGGGGCTGTCCTGATCGTGATCGTATGGTACATGTAGTTGGATTTACAATTACCTATGCAATCAGTGCCTATCACCACTAAAGTTGTGAGTTTGAATCCCATGTGGGCGAGGTGTGCTCGATACAACATTATATGATAAAGTTTGTCAGTGACTTGCAACTGGTCGGTGGTTTTCTCCAGGTACTACAGTTGCCTCTTCCAATAAAACTGGTCGCCACGATATTACTGAAACATTGTTGTCCCCCGACGCTTCGACGAAGGGGACTATAGAAATGGGTATCGTCCGTCCGTGTGCTTTTTGGTTTCCAGATGATAACTTGTGAATGAAAAGTCAGATTGAAGCTAGGTTTG
>MJUT01030183.1:425400-440551 GCA_002080005.1 Gigantidas platifrons
TATATTTATAGTACTAGACCAACACGCTCAACTATATATTTATAGTACTAGACCAACACGCTCAACTATATATTTATAGTACTAGACCAACACGCTCAACTATATATTTATAGTACTAGACCAACACGCTCAACTATATATTTATAGTACTAGACCAACACGCTCAACTATATATTTATAGTACTAGAGCACTGAAAAAAAACAATAGTCCACTGGTAGACACGTCACACCTCACCGACACATTATCCTGACTCAAAGGTAAACATACTATACTCTTAATCCTTAATGCTCTGTGCTTAGTGGAGAAGCAACAAATACTATGTCACAAGATGAGGAAGAACATATATATACACAGTCTTCACGATGAACACCAGTCTTCCATCCCAAGACCAGTAAAATAGTCAGTTTTCAGTTTTTATTTAGATATATATACCCGGTATATAAAATAAATTCAAGAATTTGATTCAGACCATTAAATTCAAATCTTCATTTCGAGGACTGTATACAATGTATGTACCGGAAAATATTTACAGTGATTTATTTTAATTTTTAGTCACACACTATTCAACATCTCAATACAGACCATTTGCTGAGTAGATGTAAACATATAGTTATCAAGTTTAGTGTGCACGACAAGTTTCTAGAATAACCTTTATTAGGTATTCTCAAAAGATTTGAAAGCTAATTATTTTAAAACTTTCTGAGAGCAAATAAACTAAAGAGTCTAAACAGGAAAGTTAAAAACAACTAATGTTACCTTTGTCCAAAGGAGATTCATCTTAGTTTTAATCAATTACATCAATTATAAGTTGGGTTTTTTGGGGTTTTTTTTTTTATCTTTTACTACAATATCTCGGGTAGCTATTGATATTTATGTACAGTAAAATATTTTGCTTTTTAGCATCTCAATACAAATCATTTGTCCGGCTGTGTAAATTGCAAAAAATGGTGCACTTGACTCGCAGCCGCAAGTGATAAAGTTAACCAGTTGCTTGCCCATGTCTGGTGGTTCTCTCCTGGTACTCCGGCTTCTTCCACCACTAAAACTGGTCGCCATGATATAGCTGAAATATCGTTGAATGTGGCATTAAACACAATAAATCAAATCAATCAATCAAATCATTTGCTGTTTAAAAACAATTCACGTCTTGTTCATAACATTTCAGATAGCTATAGGAGAGATGGTACCCTCTAGACAAGCGTTTGACAGTTTGTTACGATATATTTACTATAGTGATATCACAATGCCACCTGAAGATTCGTTGTATCTGTTTCCAGCCCCTCATTTTTATGGATTCACTAACAACAGACTTCAGGTATAGTAATTATGATACAGAATTTATATCCTGTTCCTGTCTCCACTTCTCATTTTTAAGACTTAGAAAACAACCAATTCCAGGTAGTTTATCTTAAGTTAGAATTTATGCAACGTATGGGTTTCAAGCCCCTCATTTCTATGACTTTGTATGCATCATTTAAAGAAAAGTTTGATGTAAAATTTCACACTGAGGTAGAAGCCTGATGTAAAAATTGGCTGCGACTTTCTCATCGTTCAAATTCTACCCATAGTGAGGTGTCCTGTTTCCTCCACAAAGAAAACTGACCACTACAAGATAATTGAAATACTTTTGAAAGTAAAAAATCCTGCACCGATTCACTGAACCATATCATACCACAAAGTGATCACAACACAGACATAGACGCACCAATAGCATGTTCAATGAATGTTCGTAGATTAGCCTCTACTGGGTTAGAAGCTGGTTTAAGGATATGAGCATTACTGAGGATTTGTATGTTGACAAAAAGTTCACCAGCCTTCATTTTAGCACTTTACATGCTGTATTTGAGTTGCAATGAAGATGAGCTCAGCTTGTGGTTTTGTGATTTCTGGGCAGGTGATATGCGTCACAAATCTTATTAATGCTATAGTGTCTTTATTCCTTTTCAGATTCAAGCCAAATTTATATACACAAGCTATATATGGACAATAACTCAATATAGTTACCAGTAATATTAGTTTATTAAAATTGTGTTAGAGACCCTTGATATTATACAATGTATGTATTATATCCCATGTTGAAATTGATCTATTGATCTTATTGTACAATATTATTTATTAATTGATCAAATATGTTTAAGCTAAATTTGAAAATCTTAATTTTTTCATCAAGAATTTTAATAATAGAATGCAACTCTGCTTGTGCATCTCTGATGCTTTTATAATTAATATTCTGTTTTGAATGCTAACTATATGTTATTTTATTTACAGGCATACTGCAAGCATAATCTAGAAAAAAATGTTTCTGTACAAAATGTTGTACAGGTGAGTACAATGTTAAACAATACAATTCGGTACATTTTTCTGCTTCTTTATCAGCTAGCGTACTCCTGTTTGAACTGTTATAGGGGGACTTCATGGTATTGACCGTATGGTAGTTGGATTTACAACCACCTATGCAATCAGTGCTTATCACCACTAAAGTTATGAGTTCGAATCCCACTCGTGATGAGGTGTATTCGATACAGCATTAAGTGATAAAGATTGTCAGTGACTTGTAGCAAGTCGTTGGTTTAATCCGGGTACTCTGGTTTCCTCCACCAATAAAACTGACCGCCACACATATTGTTGAATGTGGCGTTTAACATCACTACCCTTATCTCTAAGCTGTTATATCAGGGCAGCTAGAACTGTCAGGATGTCACAGTGGATAGCACTAAAGTAATCAAGCCATTGATTCAAACTTTTGGCAATTTTGATGTCGCTTCCGATTTTAGTATGATGCTTCTTCCATTATGAGATTTTATACATCACAATAAAAATATTTTTCTGACTTTCTTGAAATAATAAAATAAAAAACAAAATATACCACACTGTCAGAACAATTCCAAAAATCCAACAGAAAAATCATAGGAGGCGAAATTGATACCTCTAACACACAAATACATGACCGCTTACTTTCATGGCTGATACAGGCACTTCAATAAAAAGTGGCAGGGTTAAACTAGTTTTATTGGTTCAAATATGATCAAATTACAGCAACTCAATGGAATCTAACACTTTCTGGTGTGTTTGCTAAAACTGACTTATTTGTCAATGTTATTAAACTCTATCATCTTTAAGTAATGAGTGCAACTATTTAAACTCAGATTATTGGGCAAGTTTGAATGCCACTTAATGGTGACCCACATTTTGATAAAGTTTTGTTGTTTTTGTTTTTTCAGATCTTAGAAGCTGCTGATAAGATTCAAGCTTTAGACATGAAGAAACATGCCCTGAGATTAATGGTTCATAATTTTCAAAATGTAAGTTTACGTATAATGGTATCTGGTATAATGTGTTTATATTTTGATACCTTCATTTACACCTTAAATACACTGATTCAAGTTTACTTGGTCAAGTTTTGAAGATCGACAGACTTGTGTGTCAAAATTAAAGTGACCAGAGATTCCCAAACATGCCGGTCTGACGGACAAATCCGGTAAATATCAATTCGGTCCGGAAAAACATTGATTTGGACTGACTGTCCTGTATAAAATACTGGGTTTGTTGTATAAAAGAGCCCTTTTGATCTCCAATTTGTCCATAATTTATTTTGATTTAAACTAAAGTGAAACGTCAGATCAAAACTCTTTTTATTGTATCATTTATAGTTCTTCCATGCTATGATGAAGTTCAAGGACATTGACAAAATTAAAGTTGCAATCTCAGAAACGCTTTAATGAACGAAAATATCAATATTTGAAATATAAGAACAAGAATCACTCCGGACCGGACACGTAAAAATTATCGGATATCAATTTGGCACCAAATTTAAACTTGTCTTTTGTGCAAAATACGACAGAGGACTTGATTTAGGCTTTTGGGAAATATTGAAACCTTTGAAATTGACAAATATTACAAGCTTTTTCCTGATTAAGACAAATGATTGAAAAGAGATCCACTAAAATTTTTATTTCTTTGTGAATTAAAATAAAATACTTTGCTTTATTTATATAAAAAAAAAATCTACAAAATGTTTACGTCAAAGCAGACTTGTTTTAACAAACAATGTTCAGAAAAATATATATACAGTTAATTTGCGTTAGCAAAACGAGAAACGGAAAATTGGTAGCCCTTGGTTTAAAGCAACCACTGCAGGAAAAGCTTGATATTTTTGTGAGAGAATAGACAATTAGCTGCCAATTGATATAATAATAAACATGTGAAATTATTTTTGTTTTTATTCGGGCCAGTAAATTTGCATTCGGACTCCTGAATTCTACAACTCAAGAAGTCTGAATGGCTTATGGATCAAAATGTTTTTCGTGAAGACTGGTCATGTGATTAAACAATGTAGCATTGGTGAAGAATACAGTGGCTGTTGAAATGTTGGCAGAAAGAACAAAAATTTATTATTTAGTATTACACAGAGAAAATTATATACACAGTTTCAAACATTTTTCTCTCGAAAAGAAAATAATTTGATAATCTTCATAGTAAGATAAATAGACTGCATTGACCAGCAATTTTTCAGCCATATCAAGTAACATTCGATGAGATGATGATGTTCTCTTTGTACTGGACCAACACGCTTAGTGGGATTTTTCTAACAACAATCCGTAGGTAGACATTTTGTTCCACTCAGACATGTATTCTAATTCACAGACCTGATTTTCGTCCGCTTTAAAGTGGAATTCCGGATTTTACTGTTACGAATCCTTTTTTATAGTATATTCAATACTTCTGATTGCCGACTTCCGCTTTTTTGTTGTCCTCGTAAAATCAGATCTGAATTCAGAGCCAACAATTCTTCGCTCTAACTCCTTGATGCTACATGCTTAGGAGAGAAGCAGCAAATACCAATTTTATAGTCATGGTTTGACTCGATTAGGCTCAAACACATGATCTACCGCACTTGGGGCGAGCAGACTAACCATTACACCACCGATCCAGTTAATATCTGCATTGGTAATTATTATTAAAAATAAATATAAATAATAGTAAGTCCTGTTTGTAAATCTTTTTTCAATGACAAATATTTTATTTTTTGTTGTAGGTTGCTCACCTTCCTGAGTTAACGAGACTAAATAAGGATCTTCTGTTGGAAATTATTAAAGCTAAAGCTGACGATGAAGGGGAGACAAATCTGTCAAAAGACTGGTCCCTGTCTAACATCAGTGATATCTAAGACTGGTTTCTTGAGATTTATACATTCATATATTTAAGAAGTCACAAGTTCTTTATCTCTAATCCCAGTAATGTGTTTACGTGGATGGTTAGAAGTAAAAATTAGGTCCTGTTATAGTAATTTTCAACTTTATCCTTCTTAACTCGAATACTAGGGCATTGGGACATTTATTGACCCTTTCAACTTTGACACAACAAAGTTCAACTGTTATTCAAAATGACGTTATGAAAAAAGAGAAATATAAAGTTTAAAATAAAAAAACACTTTTTATATTCCAATTTTTCGAGGGAATCATTTGGGCAAAGAACAGCTTTTTGGAGTATAATGTATTTAAAGATTTAAACGAACTTTTATCTACGGCTTATGTCATTTAGAGTACAGATGAACCTCATTTTGTGGAAGTAGAAAGAACCACTGTTTTCACTTCTAAGTAGTACAGTTTTTGAGTTAAGCCAAAATAAAAATACCCTTATTTTTATTCAAATTCTGGAGAGAGAAAAAATAAGATAGGTATGTAAGCAAAACATTTTATTTTGTTTATTTTTTTATCTAGGTTATATACAGGGATGATTTTTTTCAGTTATTTAACTGATTTCAGCTATTTTCTTCTGAAAATTGTTTTCCGAAAGTTGCTGGACATGGTTGACTGGTTCAAAAATGACCATTTTGAAAGGAGGTATAGATGGTTTCAGCTATTTTTCATTGATTTCAGTTATTTTATTTCTATCCAGAATCATCCCTGTATATAGGACAAGAGTCTGACTTAACCATTGCTTGTCCAAAAATGGCTAAACAAACTTTAGGATGGACACTACAAATTAGGGACGGTAGGGTTAGCTTAAACACTGGTGGTTTTATTTTGCCTAATCTGTAATAAATTCACTAAATGCTACTACTACAAATGGAATAATTCCTAACTTCTAGTTATACAAGGAAATGACTTATATGAGTTGGAGATGGAGAGACTTGACTGTATTCTGAATCATGTGATATTTTATTTTGAATCATGTGATATGGTAATTCTGATCATGTGATATGGTAATTCTAATCATGTGATATGTTAATTCTAATCTTGTGATATGTTAGTGATCATAGCCAATTTAAAGATATGTTTGTGACAATATCGTACATAATTACTGTTAAAAATCCAAATATTTCTGGACTGCAGGCTATAGTGTGGATTATTAGGTGGGTTTTGTTTCATCATAAAATTGTAAGATAAAATTCTTCTCTTCAACCAACCTGAAACAATATATATGTTGGTTTTTTTTAATTTAAAACCATAAAAAATTAATCTGTAGATTATCGTGCTCACACAAACCTAGGGAGTGATGAAGGTTCAGTACCTTCTGATTTTGATTATTTTTTCTTTTTCTGTTCAAGAGTTATGGGACTTTGTTCAAAACAGTTGCTCAAATATAACTTTAAAGTAAGAGAAGTTTGAGACACCAAAGGGGTAATCAGAATCTGTAAATTGAAAGATAGATATTGTTATGGCCAAAAGAAAAAGGACAGACGATATACAAAACATTACTGCAGAAAGTTAAATATTATTCAAGACTTCTTTCATAAGATTTTTTTGTGGAGATATATACTCTGGAAGTTTTTTTTTTTATTTTATTCGGTCGAAAAATGAAAGAATTTGTAATTTCACATGCAGTTTGAACTTTTTGGAGCATGTCATATTTAGCATTCAGTAGGCAACTCAATAAATTGAAAAGTTTTATGCATTTCTTAGTACTGCTGGTATAATTTTATGTTGTATTCTATTTTTTGGTGCATTTATTTCAAATATCATGTGGTAAACGTTTTTGTTGAGATGCAATTACAAAAAAAAATTCTTCAATTTTGACTTAAACAGGTTGAAATAACAAAATGTAACTATAAATAGCAACATATATTATCATTATAAGATGTTACAGATTTATTTTACTAGACACAGTGGAACCTGTCTAAACCAAACCTACCTGAGGCCAACTTTTGTGTTTTCGGAATAGACAGGTGTTCCATTTATACTAGTTGAATTAACAAAGATTTCCTACGTTGGGCCTTAAAGTTCACTTTATACGGGAGTCACTGTATTGACCAATTAAAAGCTATCATATTTATATGATTGGTCCTCCAAAAATAATAACATAGTTTGTGTTTGTACAGTACAAAAGATAAGAAATAATTTATAAAAAAAAAAAAAAAAATGTGATTTTATTTTTGACATTATAGTTTCCTCGAATTAATAACAGTATATATATATATATATGAAGCATTCATTTACAATGTATAATAAAACCTGAGGTTGAGGCTTTACAAGAGGGGGTGATCTTTGGTTTGAGTGGCATTATAAGAGGGGTGGTCTTTGGTTTGAGTGGACTTGTAAGAGAGGTGGTCTTTGGTTTGAGTGGCCTTATAAGAGGGGTGGTCTTTGGTTTGAGTGACCTTATAAGAGGGGTGGTCTTTGGTTTGAGTGGCCTTATAAGAGGGGTGGTCTTTGGTTTGAGTGGCCTTATAAGAGGGGTGGTCTTTGATTTGAGTGGCATTATAAGAGGGGTGGTCTTTGGTTTGAGTGGCATTATAAGAGGGGTGGTCTTTGGTTTCAGTGGCATTATAAGAGAGGGTGGTCTTTGGTTTGAGTAGCATTACAAGAGGGTGACTACTGTGACTTGATATTTGGTATGTGGCTATATCTAGATGAGTTACAGTTTAAGTTTGAATTTCGTTCTGGTCGAATGATTTTTGGCTGAGTTATGGCCCTTGAACGTGTATTTTTTTTTCAAACTTTTAGTTATCTGGACTGTTTTTTTGACGTCCTATGAGATACTGATTTGATATTTGGTATATAGCTACATCTAGATGAGTTACAGTTTAAGTTCGAATTTCGTTATGGTCGAATGATTTGTGGCTGAGTTATGGCCCTTGAACTTGTATTTTTTGTTCTCTATTTTAAGTTGTCTGGACTTTTTTTTACATCCTTCGAGATATTGACTTGATATTTGGTATATAGCTATTTCTAGATGAGTTACAATGCTTGCATTGCTCAATTTTGTGCCTCCTGCTGAACATTGCTCCAAGCATTGATTGTGGATACCTTCTCAGTGTTTCTAGTCTAGTGATGTAAGGTATACCTCCAACATTTAACTCTACCACTGATGGCAGTCACAAAAATATGTAAAAAATGTAAAAAGAAATACATGTAATATATTATTTGCTTTGTAATTGGTTTCCTCAACTGTTATCTGTCTGTCATTCCACATCAATTACTAGTCAAGACTGTTTTTGGAAGTGATTTGAGATATTATTGAGTCGATATTTGCTGATTTATAGCTATATCTAGTTAAGTTCAGATACAATTCAAAGTTTTGTCTTTTTGAATTATTTTTGCCTGTTAAAGTTAAGATAAAATTCAAATTTCTGTCTTTTTGAATTATTTTTGCCAGAGTTTTGGCCCTTGAACTTGTAATTAAAATCTAGTCACTGCAAGGTGATACTTCTAATATTTTAGGTCCTCTGATTTTTGCGGCCGGTAGAGGACAGTGTATTGTGCTATGCTATGTGCAATACTCTCAGAATTTTTGTTTATAATAAAGTACAGCAGTTCCCCTCTTTTAAGACAACCCATTCTGCAATGAGAAAAAAGGCTTATAAGGGCGTGTCCCTCTTTGAGGGGGAACAATTTAGCATTTTACTGTCTCAGTGCATTTGGCTTGATAAAAGGGTGTTCTTTGGTTAGGGGGTTAGAGTTATGGTGTTTAATGCCACTTTCAACAATATTTCAACTATATCGTGGTGGTCAGTTTTATTGGTGGAGGAAACCGGAGTGTCCTGAGAAAACCACTGAATTGTCGCAAGTCACTGACAAACTTTATCACAGAATGTTGTATAGAGTACACCTCACCATGAGCATGATTAGAACTCACAACTTTAGTGGTGATAGGCACTGTTTGCACAGGTAGTTGTAACTCGCTACCATATGATCATTACCACGACAGCCCCTGGGTGTTCTTTGGTGTAAGGGGCCTGATAAAAGGGTAATTACCATAGTACAATTGATAGGAATTAAAATTATGGTAGATTTTGATAATGCAGTCACATCTTCCTGTAGATAATCCTTGCTTCACTGTAAAGTAACCCATCTCATGATGAGGTGTATTCGATACAACATTATGTGGTAAATTTTGTCAGTGACTTGCGGCAGGTACTCCGGTTTCCTACACCAATAAAACTGACCTTCACGCTATAACTGAAATATTGTTGAAAGTGGCACTAAATACTATCATTCTAATGTTCTCATCTCAGTCAACTACCATTTGCTGGGTCTACATCCAAATGTCCCTGAGGTGATTTGTTTTTAAATATTGATTTTTTAGTTAGCTGTATTAAAATATTATCACTATAAACGTTTGCATGAAAGACACCTTTTGTTATGTGTTTTTAATCATCATTAAATTGTTACGGGAAGGGAATCACATGTTTGTCAGATGAGAATCACATGTTTGTCAAAAGGGAATCGCATGTTTGTCAAAAGGGAATTGCATGTTTGTCAGATGAGAATCGCATGTTAGTCGGATGAGAATCGCATGTTTGTCAAATGGGAATCATATTTTTGTCAAATGAGAAATGCATGTTTGCTCGTGACTGACATGATAAAGATTTAGACAAATGTTTATTTGTTATTATTACCGTACATTTTATTATTGTTTGTTTATACATATATAATATAGATTGTTATTGACAAAAATAAATGTATCAAAAAATATTTTGTGTATTGCCTTCAATTCATTGCAGCATCAACATATTTGTTAGAGGCCTCTTCTAACATTGTCATTTGTGTCATTATATACGTGAGTGAGTGATTGTTGTTTAATGCCAAATGAGCAATTTTTTCAGCTATATCATGACGAGAACAATTTACTTTCTAACATTGTCATTTGTGTCATTATATAAGTGAGTGAGCGATTGTTGTTTAACTCCAAATGAGCAATTTTCTATCATGACGAGAACCATTTACTTTTGATGAGATGATAATGAGGTTTGATTTGTACTAGACCAACATGCTTAGTTGGGTTTTTATAGTGCTAGCTCACTGAAACAACTGTCCACTGGTATACATGTTGCTACACTCAGACACATCATCCAGATTCTTAGCCAACCAGTTTTTGCTCTATCTTTTTTATAATGCTGTGTGCTTAGAGGAGTAGCAACAAATACCAATTTTATAGTCTTTGGTTTGACCAGATCGGGACTTGAACCCACAATCTACTGCACTCCAGACGAGCACGCTAACCATTGCACCACTGATGCAGTTTCATTTACTGAATAAAATGTGATCTCAGTGTGCAAGGCAATAACAAAAATTTGTAAGAATTTTGTCAAGTTTTACAATTTTATTTCAAAAGTAGCATGTTAAAATGGTTCCATTCTTCAACAACACGATTCTTTTGTTCATCTTCAACATCTATATAAAACACAGGCATTCTTTTTTAATCAGTAACAAAAAAATACATTCAAACAAACTTTTTAAAAAAAATCACCATCAACTCGCAATCTGAGGAAAAATAAATAAAATCAATGAAAACCTAATGTATAATATGTATGAAAATGGGACAAAATGAAGCTCATTCAAAAGGAAAAGGGGTTTATATTGAGACATAAAAAAATCTGGTTTCAAATTGCAAAAAAAAAAACAACAAAAATATTAACAATTTAATGAAATGGTTTTGAATATTTTTTTAACAATTCAAAATGTGTATTAACATGAAACAATAAAATGAAAGACTGAAATAATCCTCGTGAAATATCCGCACTCATTTCAAAAGGACACCACAACAGGGTTTTTTTTTTCTCAATTTTTTCATTGACTTAAGCACAAATTTATAAAATTATAATTTACTTTCAATTTTGATTTTACTGCTTGCTTATGATGTTTAAAAAAAATTAAATAAATAAAACTATAAAAATCTTTCAATTTTTCAACCAAATAAAGTTGTCAACTTACAACAAATTTACAATAATTACAATTGCTTTTTATTTTCAGAGATATTCAAAACAAGAAAACAATATCAAATACTTCTGGAATAACCTTCATCAGGTACGCTCAAAGTTGTAATATTTGAAAGCCAAATATACAAAAAATGTATTAATAACAAATTAAAGCACCAAAGGGACTATATATAATAGCCAAAACCATTAGCTGTTAGCTGTTTGGACTAAGATTGACATTTTATTTCCAACTATTTTCCTCCAAAAAAAAAAAAAAAGAAGGAAATCCACCAATCGGAGGAAAACTTTAATCTCTTATCAATAATTTATTCGTAATTTTGCAATACTTTTCGTTCGTTGTCATTTTATTGCAAGGAAACATGTCATTGACATTGACATATCTACATTGTACATACAAATAAATAAAATAAATCTTTTATTACCTGTATCATAATATAACAGTGACCAAAATGGAAAATGATGTGTGTTTTGGGGTTTACCAATCATCACTAATGGTAAGGGTTAAGGGGTTATGGTGTTTAATGCCACTTTCAACAATATTTCAGTTATCTCATGCCGGTCAGTTTAATTGGTGGAGGAAACTGGAGTACCAGGATAAAACCATCCTAATGGTAAGTGCATCATTACCTAATCCTTTAAATTCTGATGTGATGTCAGGACTGTAACAAAACAAATATTTGCCTACTGCATATATTTAATTAAAAAAAAATATTAAGGTAGATTATGTCCATAGGACATGGATGTACCTGTTACTAGCTAAAGTAAGCAGGTATTTCTTAGCAAATCAAGGGGCATTACTCCAGAGCAGACAAAGTGGTGAAGTCTGAAATCTAACTTTGCCTTTCTTAAATGGTACATGGCCTTGTGTATAAATTTCAAATTATTTGCTTATGGGGAATTTAAGTTGAATGGAAACCAATGGTGGGACAGACGGACTGACCATGCCTAGTGGAGGGGGCTTAAAAAAATTAGATTTCCATATCGACCCATAACTTTTGATTTTCATGTCATGAAACCCAAATTTTTTTAAAAAGTCAAAGAAACTTGAGCACTAAATCACTTTTTTTTTCTCTCACAAAAATAGCACTTTACTTTGACAATTTTATAATGCAGTAAATTGTTTTGATATCTAGTGTGGTTACTAAATGTCTTTATACTGTGACCATTTTGTTACTATAGTAATCCCACCAAAGTCCACGCCTCTTTATCAGGCCACATTTCAAATTCACTGAAATAGTAAAATATTACTAAGCTGTCCCTTGCAAGGGAGGCCACCCCTCTTATAAGGCCATGTTTTCATTGACGATTATAAAGGGGAGACTACTGACTCTTACAACTTGTATTTGGAAGATCTTTAATTGTTTGCAGCCACAAGTCTGATTACTCTGAGCTTCAACTTAACCCCCCCCAAAAAAACTCATTTCACCCATATTAATATTAACGATTGCTGAAAGTCAACCATTTTTGGTGCCTTTCTGCCTCCTGTGTGGAAAAAGGTATGGCTAGAATCTTCAAAATCATTACAACCTTTAATTTTGTGCCATGGATCATTGCATTAAAATTTCAGAAGGGTCAATAAAATAGAACTTAAGTTATAGTGAGGAAAACGATGACACGCCCATAGCATAATAAAATCACAACAAATTTTCAGTTGTATTAAAAAAAAAATCTTAAGACGATCTTCCAAATACACAAAGTAAAATATTGTTTAATACTTTTAGTAGGTATAATTTCTTTTCCTGATAAGTACAGATATCTTACACTAAGACATCCTGCAACCATGTTAATAAAGATATCAATATTTAAAATCAACTAAAAAAAAAAACACACAGTAAAACATCATAAATGAACTACACATATCTTCTTTTAAAAGCCATCTTTTTTTTCGTTGCTTAGTATTGAAATTTTGTTTATGTACATCTACCTTCTTGCTTCTAAAAAGTACGGAGAAAAAAAAACAATAACAACACTCGTCCTTTAAATATTTTCTAATTTTCTTTTTCTGTAATAAAAGTTCCATTCTAGGTTGTACAGAAGCTATGCTTAAAGCCGTCTGATATTGTTGTCCGATCACAAGGTATATACCGTATTTATTGCATGACGACAAAAAAATGAATTCCTTTCTTTTTTTTGTCGTAATATATCACCACGGTAACAGTAAAAATAACAATAAATACCCCCTAATCATAAATTGTATGAGTATTATAGGTTCTTCTAACCTATGTATTACAGTCGTTATGACTTTGATATGATCACATTTTTTTCGGAAACATCCATGTTTTTCCAATCGTCTCTTGGGGCGTGTTCAAATAATGCTGCACGATTTTGATTGTCTCCCCTCTTGACCCAGTGTCCGTACATGCGGAAAGCGCATGCATCGATGTGCTTTCTAAACATTTTCACACTATATGGATTGGTTTTGACAACGTCTGTGGATATTGGAGGTGGATTGTTGAAATAAAATTTCAGTCTAAAGAAAAAGTTCACACATATAACAGCAGCCTGTAAAAAACAAAAACATTTATTAGATACATGTAATAACAAAGTTAGTGAGTGATTGTTGCTTTAACAACAAGTCAGCAATTTTTCAGCTATATAATGGCGAGAACAAGTTGCATTTCCACGTGATGATGGTGGTTGCTTTCTACTACAGCGACAAACTAAATTGGATTTTTTCAGTTCTGGTTCACTGAAACAACAGCTATGGATAGACATGTCATTCCACACGGACACATTATTCTGATTGCGAGCCAACCAATCTTTACTCTTACTCCTTAATACAGTATGTTTAGAAGAGAAGCAACACATACCAATTTTATAGTCTTTGGTTTGACCTGACTGGAGTTCAAACCCAGGATCTACTTACTACACCATCGATGCTGTTAATAATAGGACAATGAAGTGTATTCAGCAGTAAATATGGTGTGCGAGTTGTTGTTAACTGCAAAGTGAACAATTTTTCAGCAATGTCATGGCAACACAAGTTATATTTGTATGAGATTTTCATGATGTCTGATTCGTACTAGTCTAGGCCAACACACTGAGTTGGAGTTCTATAGTTCTAAGACACTACTCAGAGCTTTGTGTGTACTACTTCGTATTGTGTGCTTAGAACAGAAGCAGCAATATAAATTTGATAGTTTTTGGTTTTATTCAACCGGGGAGAGAACTCACGATCTACCGTACTCAAAACAAGTATTTAACCATTTCACCACCAAGGTGGTCTTCAGTAAATATAGAATTTGAATTTTGGTGTTTAATGCCACTTTCAGCAATATTTCAGCTATATCATGGCGACCAGTTTTAGTGGTGGAGGAAGCCGTAGTACCCGGAGAGAACCACCGACCATGGGCAAGTAACTGGTAAACTTTATCACTTGCGGCTGCGAGTCGAGTGCACCCTTTTTTGTAATTTACAAAGCTGGGCGCGAACCCACGCCATATTGGTGATAGGCTTGTATGAGTTGTTAGATCCAGCAATCTAACTCATTGAGCCACACCTCAATAAATATAGAACAAAAAACATTGTAGAAATGTCATACATATACCTATAGTCGTTTGTAACTTGTATCCTTAAATAAGCATCTAATTTATATTCAAATCAATATAATTTGGAAGAAGAAACATTTAAAAATGTCCAAACTAAAAATCCCTCGGTTATCCAGGGTTTTTTTGGGGGAGTTTTCACTTATTATTTTATAGGAAATTTTTTTTTTTAATATTCAATACTTGTAAAATGGATCACTTATGATAAAATTATATTCTCTAGACATATTTATCTTCTAGGATGTAGAAACAGGTGATTGGACTGGATGTAATGTACTTAATATTAACCTTGAAAAAAGATAAGATGGCAATACAGGATGTATTATTTGCTAAACAGGAAAATTAAATAAATAACTGACTATGAAGGTCAATTAAAAGACACATGGAGCATAAGGGAACAATCATTTACCTTTTTTTTTTAGAGGGGGAGGTGGGGGGGGGGGG
>MJUT01030183.1:449805-468307 GCA_002080005.1 Gigantidas platifrons
CCTTCTATTTTAGCAGTCAAATTGCATTGACTGGATATTTTTGTTATATACGGTCACTGACAAAGATATAGTTTTTCTGGTACCTTATTCATGTTGAGGGACGGTAAGAAACGGTAACAGTATAAGCACAGACTTCATAGAGGACACCATCAAAGAACGCATGTTTCTGCTCTTTTTAGGTAATTTGGCAGTTGTTTTGGACTTTGTTTTTGACACTGCATGCTAAACACAATATACATATTTGTCATATATTGTCTGGAAAAATAAAATTTATTTACATTCCCTGCGAAAACAGACCAGAAAAACTTGCAAAAAGCTTGCTTTTCACCCTGTTTCTAAATCTCATACAAATAAATTATATATTTTCCCCGACAATGTACATATATTGTAGATAGAATAGTAAAATGGCAATTTGTTTCTATTAGATATTGTAACAAATATTGGAATTGTTCAGGGAGAATTAATTTGACTAAATATTGTTATATATAATATCTCAAATAATAATTGAAAGGCAAAATTAATATTAATAGCTGTTGGACCTGTTCAGGACAAATTTGTCATGCTAACTATTTTTCAACACATTGAAATCTACCAAGACAAATTAATTTCATTGATTGGTGTAACACATTTAATAGATTTGCTAGAAAGGGAATTTTAGCATTGTTAAATTGTGTAGAAGATTGGGTTTGTGAAAAGCAAATTAATTTTACTCAATATAAAACTGACTGAAGTCAATATTAGGGAGAATTAATTTTATTAGATGCTGTAATATATTGAAATCTTGAAGACAATTTACTTTGATTAAATTTTGTAACAACATAAAAACAGTGATGGTCAACAATTCCATCAATATAAAAAAAAATGAACAACCTCCTCTCATCTTAACTCACTAAAAATAATTTTAAAAAAAAAAGACTAGAACATACAACACTGGAAATCAAGGCCCTGGCTTGGGACAGGCACACACATGTGGCAGGGTAAAACCGATTAATGGGATCCCAACCCTCCCATCTTGATAACTGGATCTAAAATATGTACTGAACAATTTAAAACCTTATCATTAGGACAATTTCTAACAAACCATATCATTAAACAATTTCTAACTATCAAAGAAAATTGGGGTGGAGTCTATAATTATGTGAATTTACAGGTCTATTTTTGTCAAACTCTTTGTTAACAGTTTATTATATAATCATATAAATAAATGCATCATCATGTACAACCAAACAGGATACAAAGAATTAAAAACACCTGAGAGTTTCCTCTTAAAGTGCATCAAGTTGAAAATAGGAAATTATGTAATGACCTTGAATTAATATGCATTAATGACCTTGAAATCAAGATAGGTCAAGGTCAAATTATTGATAATAGGATTGATTTATAATATCACTGCAGCAGTTACTATTCAACTTCCCTTCTTATATAACAGAGCTTTTATTTAAGCCATGTTAAGTGTGTTTTATAGATTTACCTTGACTGTTCATGGAATATCAATCATATCATATAGACCTGGAGATAATTTAATATTTACATGACGATGTGGAAGATATGTAACAAGTTTGAAATGATATTGAGATATACATTTTGCACTTGACAAAAAATGGAAATTGTTCTTCCTTATGATGGCAAACAATTATTCAGCTTGAAAACCATGACATAGTTTTCAACTGTCCGGAAAATGATTCTGGACAAAATTTGTCCTGTAATTGATGAAATAAAACTTATATTAGTTTCCCCCCACCCTCCTCTATTGCATGTCAGCCATTTTAATTATATTATAAACTTGGCATTTTCATTAATCTCTTTTGCTTTAAGCAATTGAATTATGAAAACTTATCCGTTTATACACATTCTAATTTCATATCCCCTTTGATCATCAAAACAACATCCTTCTGAGTTGTCTCTTATGATTATACAATAACAATCTTATTTTTAAAGCAATTTAAATCAAGGACCCTTTAATTTCCTTCTGTTCTTTCAAACAACTTCAAACATGAAGGATCCCTGTCTCAGCTTTACAACTAGAGTTTTATTTTGATGTAGTCTGAGTACTAACTGTCAATGACTTAGTACCTACAACTCTAGCATAATGGTGAGCAGATGCTCACAAACAATAACCCATACCTCATCTCTTCTCAGTATCACTTACTAATACTTAGAGAGCGATTTTATTATAATTAAAATATAACACCTAGACTGGGTTGAGCAAATTTCAATTAAATTCAAGTCTCAATTAAACCTAAAGTGTAAATTTATTTCAGGTAATTTCAAGTGTCAATTAAGTTTTAATTTAATTTCACCTGAACATCAGTAATATTGAATACAATTATAATAGTTAAGATTTCTGAGAACAAGCTTAATACAAATGATGTAGTTTAGGCTTGTGCCCTGTTACAGATCTCAATTGTGAAGATTTCAAGATGACTACCCACGGTTAAAGGGTTTCGACACCTACACATTGCGGGAGGTTTCATCGGACAGTTTGTTATAAATATCGGGGGCTGTCGTCATGATCGTATGGTAGTTGGATTTACCTGTAGAATCAGTGCCTATCACCATTGAAGTTGTGAGTTCGAACACCGTTCATGGCAAGGTGTACTAGATACAACATTATGTGATAAACCGTGGTTTTCTCCGTGTACTCCAGTTTCCTCCACCAATAAAACTGACCACCACAAGATAACTGAAATATTGTTGAAAGTGGCATTAAACACCATACACATAAAACCTGCAATAAATATCCAGGCTTCCCTCCATGATCAAGTCTTGTAGTCAAGACATAGCCCTGAAAAATAACTGAAAGTGACAGTAAGTACAAAATAACTCATATCACTCACGGCTTTCAATATTTTTCATGTCTACCAGTACTTCACTATTTACAGGTGGTACTTTTTATTAAAATTTGAACAATTCTCATGAATATTTTATACACCACTCTTTAAAATCAGGAGGTATCAAAGACCATTTTAGGCAGGTAAAAGTACCTGGTGCCATCCCTTATTGAAAGGCTTGATCACTTAAATCAAAGATAAAGCAATTTGTGTGCTGAATTGTAACAATTAATTAATTACCTTGTTCTTTTTTCTGACAGTGTAACAACTTGAGTTAAATAGTCAAACAATTCTCCCTGCTTACATCTGGAAAGCAAAATCAAAACATTACCAAAAAAAAAAAAACAATTGTGACATAAATTGTTCAATATGAGGTTCGGGTAACTGCTTGGTGCTTAACGCCACTTTCAACAATATTTCATTTATATCGTGTCGATAACCGGAGTACCCAGAGAAAACCACGAAGCTGCTGCAACATAATGCTGTATAGAGTACACCTCGCCATGACCGGCATTCGAACTCACAACTTTAGTGTTGATGGGCATTGCAAATCCAACTACCAAACGATCACGAGCACGATCAGAAAACAAAACCTACCTTCATAAAACTTTACAGTATATGTTTCCTACTCATACAACAAAACTGTCCAATCAGAGCATTTTCTATATTTGATACACCGTTCTGATTGGCTGTTTTTCTAGTACGAGTACAAAAGGCCTGAATCGATTAATCATACTAAATTTCTATAGTTCAACTTGAGAATTAATTTAGTTTGTAAATATTGGTATATTAGTTGGCATATACATGTACATGTATATAAAAAACTAAGAATATCTTAATATTTGGTGATATTTCCACGTCTATAGTTATTTGCAGACCCAATCTTGGCACATCTCCTGTGGAAAAATGTTTAAATTTCCTATACATTTTTTTTGGGGCCAAATATTGGTCCAGATCCTCTCCCCTTTTTTGTGATAAAGTTTGTTTTCTCCATCAATAAAACTTGCCGCTACGGTACAACTGAAATATTGTTGAAAGTGGCATTTAACGCCATAACCCACCCACCAACTCTCCCCCTTTTCTTAGTTCCAAAGATGAAGCAAGTCTCTCCTTTATGGGGGATTGGAAAGTCTGGATGTGCCTCTGATATTCGATCTGAATTTGTCACAGTAAATCCATTCCTCTACACCAACAATTCACCCAGTTTTTAGACAAACTGGCAATATCTCAAACAAATTACCATCATACAAAATCAGGTCAATTTGAATATTATGCATTGATGATGAACTACATTGTATTTGTATAATGGACTGTCCATCACACAAAATATTACAATATTTCAAAACAAATATCCCTAATCTCCATGAAATCTGAACTTCAAATTATTATTGCCATCCACTGGAAAATTACAAGAGAATTTTATTTAGTAATAAATATTGGCTAAAGCCAGGAGAAACTGACCGATATTTACAATCCCATGATTCTGAATGAGTTACACTTCCTGACCTTCCCTTGACCTGAAGTTTTCACATGATAAACAATAATTATTAATTGAGGGAAACAAATGGGGGGAAATATCAATATTTATTATCAATTCCTATAGATCTATTTTAGAATTTAAAAACAATATATTGAAATTCCTACATTTTTTTTTTGAAGAGGAAAGGCAGCATTTTTTTCTTTCTAAATTACAATTTAAACCTAAACCAAATTGTGTGGTATGATGATTCATGAAAAATCTATATAATTAAATTTGATATGTTTGTCTGTGAAGGGAGGTTTCATTTTAAGTGACTCATATTTGAACCAAAGAAAACAGATTGTATTTCTCATGACTTAAAATTATAATAATGTCTATATCATCAGCTGATCAAAAAGCAAATTTAAGATTTGTACAGCTTCACGGACCCCCCATTGAGGATCTGTGTAAAATGGATATTTCATAACAATACTATCAATGACCCAAAGATGACCTTAGGCCAAATGACAACAAAAAGACATGATAAACAAAGACAGTTTGACTTTTATTTACAAATTTCAAGGTGTTTCATAAATTCAATAACTGAAGTCCTTGTCAATGAACAGGTGAAGAATAAGAAGTTTTTGACATGAAATTTATATAAAGATATAGTTAAAACATTTTAAGAATCATTTAGGATTAACTAAATTTTTTAATGATTATTTATCAAGTTTTTTATAGAAGAGAGGTCATTTTATCCAAAGGACTAGGAATATTATTCTAATTTCTTCTGTAATTTTGATATTTTACCAAATTAATGAGTTATATTTCTACTTTTCATAGTAATTGAAATAAAGGGCTATGCCGGACGCAGCATGATATGACTGCAGCAAGTCACCAAGGGGCCCCCTCCTGCACCAGTTCTATTGCAATCAAAATTAACTCGAAAACTACAACTGGTAGATGAAATCAGCTGGAATACTAGCTGAAGGCATTGTCACAATCATTTAAATTAGCTGGAATACTAGCTGAAGGCATTGTCACAATCGTTTAAATCAGCTGGAATACTAGCTGAAGGCATTGTCACAATCGTTTCAATAGCTAGGCTGAAGGCATTGTCACAATCATTTCAAAGAAAGAAAAAAAAAAAGGCATCACACATGTGAAAATTAGAAGAAAAATAAAAATTTTGCAGATCTTCCAAATATGCGAAATTTCAAAATTTGGGCACCATTTTATTATCAAATATAAAAAAGTATTACATGATTCTGGATTTACTTTTTTCAAATTATTTTTCCAATTTCTACAGTAATTTGATTACTACCCAATTTATAAGTTATATTAATAGTAATTAATAAAAAATGTGATAATATTACTATATGTCATTCACCATTACTACATTTGTTTTCTCTCCATTTTTTTCTGTCTATCTCATAACATTCTAACAGTGAACCAAGGTGTTATCATAATATAATACCTACAGTTCATGGCCAAAGATTTTCATCTCAAGGTTGAAAAAGCATGTACCTTATACAAGGCCATTTCTAAATAGATACATTGAGTTACATGTACTGCAGGTCTGGTTTAAGGGCGTTTATCATGACTTCTAGCACATTCAGTAATTTTTTTAGCAAATTTGATCGTGACTACCATTCTAATTGGTGGAGGGAGGAAAGAGGAAACAGTTATACCAAACTGACTGATGAATACCCTGGCCTTGAGTAGGTGCAAAGAAGCACCCCTGGCCTTGAGTAGGTGCAAAGAAACACCCCTGGCCTTGAGTAGGTGGAAGGAAAGACCATTCAGTCCACATCGAGACATCTTACAGGCAATGCATGTAAATTGAATGTTAAAACATGCGTATGGTAAATACAAGGTTAGTGTACACCTGATCACTAAAGAGGCCCTTTAAATAAAGTAATAACAAACTTAGAAGAATGTTAAAACTGAGAAAAATGCTTTGACTAATCCCCATGCATGTAAACCCAGCATGATAAGTATCAATCATTATATCATTTATAACAGACAGTCTAGACCACAAAAGCATTACATTAGATTGTCTTTCTTTTCCAATTTTTTTCTAATCTTAAACACCACAAAATTATTTCATAAGATTGTCTTTCTTTTTAAAATCTTTTTAAAATATTTAAGTCAAGAAGTGAAATATTTCAATGGTTTATAATGGAAAAAAGATCCATATTGTTGGGGCAAAAAATCCCAAAACCATAACAATCAGATTAAATTATCATAAAATTAAATGATACATAGAGCTGACATTACTCTGTTATACAAGTACTGTGAAACCTGTCCAAACAGAACCTCCTTGGGAAGAACCTTTGTGTTCATAATAGACAGGTATTCATTTTATACTGGTAAAATAAAGATTTCCTAAATTGGCACTTTATCTCTCGTTCCGTTAAAACAGGATTCCGCTTTATTTAGTGTTTAGTTTAGACAGGTTTCAAATTGGTCATATTTTGGACAATAAAATATGTTAAAATTAATCATACAAATAAATATATAATTCTGTACTTGTTTTTTCCTGTAAGGAAGGGGTAATCTATACCATTAGCAAAAAACATAAACTTATGTTAAACAAAACAAAGAATTTGCCCTGGTACTTTAAACATGCACTGAGAAGCATTGATTTTAGAAGATAAAACATAACAATATATATGACCTACTTTATCTATCTATAATTAGAGTACAGTAGAGCATCAAGTTCAAAATGATTTTTAAATTGAACATTATTTGTCATCAATCCAAAACACATATATGTACAGAGGGCTAGTTGCAGTTATCCTGACCGATTAATTTTCAAGAAGAGATATGTTAATAAGGCATAAGAAACCGGCCATTTAATAGGGGGAGGGGGGGGTTTGAGGTGGTATGATTTGTCCTATTAGTCAGAAAAAAAAATATTTCACACAATGAAAGACATAAAAAATGTGTAATTTTCTTCAAAATGTTAACAAAATATCTTGATAATTGTAGGTCCAGATTATTTACTTTTTGCATCTTTCAGGTCAAGATATTTTTTTTAAATGAAAAAAAACAAAAAAAACCCCCTCTTTTTCCCCTAAAAGTTAAATGGTTGTTCCCTAAGTCACATTTATATAATGTACATATAGTGCATATGGTTTATTTCTCATATGATCAGGTCATTTTATTTAAATATAACTCTTTTCTTAATATATAGTAACCCCCCCCCCCCCTTGTGGGGCCTTAATGTGGAGATATTTGATTTTGATTTGATTCCATATTTAATCATTGACAAATGAGGGGTAGAAGGACCTTTGTTGGGACATCAGGACTGAGCCTTTTATTTTGCATGAATTTGGGATTTTGGCAATTAAACCTCATGATTTTGGGATTAAACTTTATCAGGTTTCAGGAAATACACACTTAAATTACAGCAAGATTTCAAGTATACAGCATAGTACCCCTCCTAACTCCTTCAAAAGCATTCTTTTGGCTAACTCATATTCAGGGATGGTTCTGATTAGAAAATAAAATAACTGAAAATCAATGAAAAATAGCTGAAGCCATCTAACACCCCCTTTTAAAAATGTCCCTTTTTGAACTATTCTGACTGTGTCCTGTAACATTCTGAATATTTTTGTCAGGGGAAATAAGATGAAATCAGTTAAATACATTTCTATACTCTTAGATACAGTTCCAAGTATTATCTTACACACATTTCTCAATGTTTGTCCATTATTTGGGCCAGTAGAAATTCCTCAATAAAAAAAAATGTAAATATCCAATGTCAATGAACTCCTTTATTTTCAATAAATGTAGGTGACCTGGTTTAGTTTTATCCAATGAGAAAGCTATATTCTGACATACATATTACATATCTTATAATGTGACTTGGAGAATAGTTTGTTTACAATTATAAAGTCTATGCTGTCATAAGACTACTTATTTTCTCCTGATTTTTAAAGGTTCTTAATAGGTCAATAGATGTTAAAGGTAAAACTGTGTGGGTTTAAAATAAGGTGACTGACAGAACTACAGTATCATGTTTGAAAATGGGGTACTCTTCAGAACAATGTTAAATAATAGTACAGTAATTTACATTTTTTTATCGATAGTTGACGAGTCGGAAGATTTAAGGACATGTTTACTATAATCATGCTACCCTTGTTGACATGTTAGATCGAAGTGTTTACTATAATCATGCTACCCTTGTTGACATGTTAGATCGACCACTCCAAAGTTCATCACAGGGTCACTCTACTTTTTTCCATCACCCATTCTGTCATGAAAAAGTAGGTCCAATTATTGGTTACTAAACCCCAGAGGTATAATATGATTCTATAAAGAATTATTAATGTAAGGTATTAATTATCGTTTAACCGATGTTATATGGGACAGGAAGATTTGCCCACTAAAAGGGGGAATTATTAATATTATAATATGCAGTGTACTTTCAAAAGTATGGTAATGATAAAATGGTGTTGACAACGATGTAACATTAATTATTGTTTTACATGATGGGAACAAGTTTACAAATTAGGGACCCACCATTTTACTTTCAAGAGGGGTGGAGTTGTGTTTTCTCTCACGAGGCAGATTGTTTATTCACAAAACAAGTCAGTTTTCTTTTACATGGAAAACCTTCCTCTTCTCAAATTTTACACAAATTCCTCATTGGAAATTGTAGGGTCGATATATAAAAAAAAACATGGTCCCTCAGGGTTTTTGTTAGACCTAATAATGTTACGGACAAGTGTCCTAAAAGTGGTATTTCTTATCAGTCATTCCCTATTTACTTAACTAAATATTTGTCCTAAAAGTCTTCAAAGTTTAGGTCATTTTCAAAATCTTTAGGCCATTTGCCTAGAAAATGCCCCAAACTGAATGTCCCTATTTTAGTTAAATGGTTGTTTCTTAAAGAAAAATATATTGAGAAAGCATCAGAGATGCAACAGCTGAGTTGCAAGTCAAAATCGTTCGGTCTTGTTTTATAAATAAGTAAGAAACTAAAGAATAAACAAGTCAATTCGGCTATAAAAAAAATTCAGGTAGGGGATGGGGATGACCCCGGGCCTCAACTCTTGGGGCATTTAATTTGTCTATTCACCCTGATCACAAATATATATGGTTTAGGGGTGGGGATGTCTACCATTAAAAAATTCACTTCAAGTAGGGGGTGGGGTATAACCCCCCAGGGCCTAAAAATATAAGGCATTTAATTTGCCTAGTCACCCTGATCATAAATATATATGGTTTAGGGGTGGGGATCTCAACCATTAAAAAGTTCACTTCAGGTAGGGGGTGGGGTATGACCCCCCGAGGCCTGAACTATAAGGCATTTAATTTACCTAGTCACCCTGATCATAAATATATATGGCTTAGGGGTGGGGATCTCAACCATTAAAAAGTTCACTTCAGGTAGGGAGTGGGGTATGACCTCGGGGCCTGAGCTATAATGCATTTAATTTGCCTAGTCACCCTGATCATAAATATATATGGCTTAAGGTGGGGATCTCGGTCACATTTTTGTATACAGATTCCCCAGCAGGGTGGGGCTGATCCCCGGGGATAAAAAATGTTGAATGCACAACTTCACATTGGCATCTCCATCCATACCAAATATTAAGTTTCTATCTTTTGTAGTTTCAGAGAAATGTGTAATTCTCAAAATATGTACTTTTTCTATAAAAAAAAAACATGATTTTACAAGAAAAAAACAATAGATTAATCTGAATTTTGAACTCTCTCTAAATAATAGTGTAATAATGCTTCCTACCAAATATTATGTTGATCGGCCAAAAACTAAGAGCGCTATCGCGTTAACGAAGATAGGCTAACATATGCCCGCCCATCAAAACATAAGCCGACTGCAACTTTGTTGCAACTCGGCTAAAAATGGGGTTGATATCATTGTGACACTGTTTTATTGTTAGTCATGAGCAGTAGATCAGCTATATTGGTGATGGGGGAAAATGGCATCGTGATGAGTACAAATGGTACATGTATATGGTTTGCTGCTTTGGGTTAGGGGATATGGTGTTTAATGCCACTATCAACAATATTTCACTTATATCATGGCGGTCAGAGTTATTAGTGGAGGAAACCAGAGTACCTACAGAAAACCACCAAGCTGCTGCAAATCACTGACAAACTTGATCACATAATGTTGTATCTAGAACTACCATACCATGACGACAAGACAGCCCCTATTCTCAATACATATGTACTTACAATTCAAACACTAAGAAGATGAATGTAAGAGTCTGGAATGAGTCATGGAGTCGAACTGAAAGTAGAAAAATATATAATTAAAAATACATTTTTAATGCACAATGAGTCATGGAGTCGAACTGAAAGCAGAAAAATATATAGTTATAAATACATTTTTAATGCACAATGAGTCACAGAGTCGAACTGAAAGTAGAAAAATATATAATTAAAAATACATTTTTAATGCACAGTAGAAAAATATTGCACTATAAAATGCAAAAAGCTACATTCTTTTATTTCATATGTACAACTTATATTTCAGTTATGAGATAATTTAAACATTTTAGTCATGAAGTCAAACTGAAAGTAGAAAAATATACTTTAAAAGTACAGTTTTACTGCACTAGAAAATGCAAAATATACATTTCTTTTATTCCATGTATGACATATTTCAAATGTGACATAATTAAAACATTTTATAATGGGTTTATACCACCTACTTACTAGTATGATATTTAAGAATATTTTACAGGTGGGAAATTTTACCTATAGAGAAACCACATACATTTTATCATCTTTGGTGTATGGGTGTTAAAAGTCACTTTTAGACTATAGACAAACCACATATATTTGATCAAATAGAGATTTTTGATGTGGGATGGCGTTTATCGCCACTTTCAAAATTTGTCAGTAATGCTATGACTACAAAACTTCTTGGGGGAGGAAAGCCTCCACAGATATAAACAGTTACTTTCAACAATTTTCAGCTATGTCATGATGACTAAAATTATTGCAGGAGGGGAGACCAGACTGGTGAAAAAAGTAAACCCTTTGTAGGGTAGGTAGTATGTAGTAAACACTGCCAAAACTAATCAGATTGAAAGATTATTCTGTACTCAAACACACTTTACTATACTATATAACCTGTGCAGCCAGCTAAACAAAACATCATACATATATAACAATAAATAAAAGTAAAAACAAGATTTATTTTCGTACCCAAATGTAGAATGTCAAATCCTAATATAGACGGAACAGACATTTTTAACCTTTTGAACTAATTATAAAAAGATGTCAAGTCCAAATATAGCTTTTCTGAGAAAACACGAGAGAACATTATTGTCATTAAGGACGATCTACTAAACAGGTGCTTAACTGTGGAATTTAGGGGCAGTACCTATCTTAACCAATCAGAAAGAAATATTGAGGAAAACAGGAAAAGGGGGGATGTTTCTGTTTCCAAATTATTGCACCTAAAATAGTGCTATAACAAATTTCTAGACAAAAGTGTTGCTTTTACAAATTGTTATAGGCTCAATAATGAATTTAAAAAAATTAAAACAGGGGCAACGCAAAAGCGTGGCATATCCCCTCGCCTAAAAATTTGATCTGGTGACCTTGACCTTTGACCTGTCATCTTTAAAATCAATAGGGTTCCAGATTCTCTTAAGGACTAAGTATGCACCAAGTTTGGTCAAAATCCATTAAAGCATGTTGATTCTAGAGTGTTCACAGGGATGTCACGGAAGGACGGACGGACGGACGGAAGGTAGCATTACTATATCCCTTCGCAACTTCGTTGGCGAGGGGATAATAACCAAGGGTTCTAAATAACGTTTTTTTTGTAATCACAGGTCAATATTAAAAAAAAAAATTTGGACGTCCTGTGGCCAGACCATGTCACATCGTGAAACAACTGAAACAGCAGTTCGCGGATAGACATGTCACCCCGACACATTATCCTGATTCCGAGCCAACCAGTCTTTGCTCTTTCTCCATAATGCTGCTTGCTTAGCTGAGAAGCAAATACCAATTTTATAGTCTTTGGTTTGACCTGATCGGGACTCAAACCCATGATCTATAGCACTCAAGACGAGCATACTAACTATTACACGGTTGCATGTTTTTTCAAGTCAATATGTAAAAGACAATAAAATATTTACTGATATTTGGATGGTCATCACACATTTTGAGGATGTTAATTTCCCTGATGGTTTCACGTTTCGTTTGGTCTGTCTGGAAGTCTTCACCCTTCTCGCCACTGATGTCGATGATCTTGACGGCATATTCCTGTCCCGTCTCTTTACTGACACATCGTCTTACAATACTACTGATACCTCTGAAGATAAAACAAAAATAATATCATGTATAATTTGTCAAAGTTTAAATTCAAATTGTATTCACTGTATATAAAAATCAATCAGTGGGAAGGGATTATAAAAATAGGGTTAGTATTATGGTGTTTAATGGCACTTTCAACAATAATTCAGTTATATCGTGGCAGGCAGTTTTATTGGTGGAGGAAACCGGAGTACCCGGAGAAAACCACCGCAAACTTTATCACATAATGTTGTATCAAATACACCTCGCTATGAACGGGGTTCGAACTTACAACTTTAGTGGTGATAGGCACTAAGTGCATAGGTAGTGGTAAACCCAACTACCATACGATCACGGCCACAACAGGACCAAAATCAATGAGTGGGAAGGGATTATAAAAATATATGGTCCATGTACCATCAATCTTTATTAACTTTGTCATATCTAACACCTAATATAGAAAGAAAGTTGTGAGTACGAACCCAGCTCATGGTGAGGTGTACTCGATACAACAATATGTGATAAAGTTTGACAGTGACTTGCAACAGGTCTGTGGTTTACTCCACGTACTCTGGTTTCCCCCATTAATAAAACTGACCACCACGATATAACTGAAATATTGTTGAAAGTGGCATTAAACACCATAAACCATAAAGCTAAACCTTACAGAAAGAGGTGTAAAATTCTAAAAATTCAAAAATTGTGTTCTATCTCTTATAGTGTTATTAAGTCCATAGACTTATGATAAGTCAAAAGCTGTATCAGTGTTGACTTTGAAGTATTTTTGTATTAAATTATCTCCCCTTGTCCAGATGCCAAGTACAGTAAATATATCTTTAATTCAGTAAATAAAGTTATCAGAAATAATGTCCCCAAATATTTTGTGTGACAGAAATACATAGAACATTAATTACAAAAATTAAGAAATAATTCATGCAAGCCATAATATGTTGAGAGTTTTAACATGGGTTGGCCATCATTATTTATATAGCCAATGAAGGACGTCATGTTAAAATTATGAGGTACATTTACAGAAACAACTGATTCTTGGGAAGTTATTTCTAAGTTATATAATATATTTACTTAATTAAAGATATACATTTACTTGGCATCCAGAAAAGGGGAGATCATTTTTATTTTTATTTTACAGTTTTCCACTGGGAATAAACATCTGAACATGAACAATCATAGCTAAGTCTATGTTCTTTAAATTGGCTTTAGAACTGAGGTCAAGGGACTATAGATCATTGTGCTTCTTACAAAATATTATATTTATTGGAACCATTTTGTGTACAAGTTGTATTATAGCATAAATTAACTTATTTTATATACAATAAACATGATAAAGTTATTATTAAAACTGGATGGGATCAATGTTTGGAAATACAAATGTGTATGCACAGGTTACATAGCTGGTAACAGGCAACCACCAGAAGAACATAGACACCAGAAGTTTGTACAGGTCGTAACCTTACAGCCACAAAGGTTTGTCGTCAAAGTAAGGATACTATCAATAGAATATATAAGGACTATCTGATTGATCGATTGGTTGGTGTTTAATGCCAACTGTAGCAGTATCCTAGCAATATTGTGGCGTAGGACTATCTGAAATGTGTTTAGCTTTCAATATTTAGAAAAGTAGTTTCTCCATAGTTGTAAAATCCAGTTCCAAATGAGATAATGTTTGTAACGCGACATTAAATTGCTATTTATAGCCAAAGGTTTTCAAAGGTTTCAGATGAGAAGTAGTTGTACGTTTTGCTGATTTGTTTATTTTTTTTATATTTTTCGTGTTTTAACGCCACTTTCAGCAATATTTCAGCTATATCATGGCGACCAGTTTTAGTGGTGGAAGAAGCCGGAGTACCCGGAGAGAACCACTGACCATGGGAAAGCAACGGGTAAACTTTATAATTTGTGGCTGCGAGTCGAGTGCACCTTTTTTTGTAATTTACAAAGCCGGGCAAGAACCAACACCATATTGGTGATAGGCTTGTATGAGTTGTTAGGTAATCCAACTACATAACTCATTGAGCCACTCGTGCCCTGCATTTTGTTGATTATGGTGGAATTATTGACCATCACTGTTTAAACTTTCTTTCCTTATCAGGTACTTTTTACCAAGAGACATACAAATACATGTATATAAGGCATGCCAGTGATTAATTCTGTTGGAGACATTTTTTAAGAATTATTTTCAGATCTTTTAGTCGTCCATATGAACAAACAATAATGACATAACAATCTCATTCTTGTTACTGATTAAATATTAAATAGTTTAGCCTGAAGATAAAAAAAAACGATTTTTTCCCTCTTGAAATCCATGTTATCATGTAAAGCAAATAGATTACTGCATATTTTAGGATATAAATGGCTTTAAAAACGATTTCAGTGAGTGTCTAAATTGAATTTTAGGTGAATTTTCTGCATATTTAGACCATACAGGTAAAAATGAAATGTCTTGTTGCAATGATCTAGGATCAAAGTGGGCCCTCATGGATCCATTTAGATTTTTATCTTGAACTATAGTTATTTTTGTCTCTCCGAACACAAAGAACTTAAAAACACCTGAAGCAACAATCAAACCATCAAAGGATGGATTTATGTACAAAACATTTAAATGAACATCGCCCCCACACAGAGCTGAGAAATGAAATATCCCAATTATTACATAATGGACTTAACAAGGGGTTGATTTTAGCCTTGGACTTTGACCCATTGGTTTTAAAAACCCATTCTTGACTATGTGTAGTTCCATAATCATATCAAAAACAGTATCGGGTAACATTGTTTTATTGAAATCAGATAAGCTGTTGATTCTAGTGTTGGAATTTGGAGCAATGATCAGAAAAATTCCACACAAATGCCAGTCAATTCAGGGCGAGTATAAATATTTGAATTGAAAAGATTAAAACTTTGTTCTTGAGCTGACTAACTAGTCAAGAACTCATATCATGAAATACATTTAATCAAAGGGTGGTTTATGGTGTTTAACACCACTTTCAACAATATTTCAGTTATATCTTGGCAGTCAGTTTTATTGGTGGAGGATACGGGAGTACCTGGAGAAAACCACCGACCTGTCGCAAGTCACTGACAAACTTTATCACATCATGTTGTATCGAGTACACCTCACCATGACCAAGGTTTGAACAGCCTATATGCAATCAGTGCCTATCACAACTTTAGTGGTGATATGCACTGATTGCATATAGGTAGTTGTAAATCCAACTACCATACGATCACAACCACGACTACTCCTGAATCAATAGAGAAAGGAATTTCAAAGACTATTCTTAAAACATAGTACAGTATTATATAGTTTTAACTTTCTGACGTGAATCCTGAATAAATAAAAATCCTATGAAAACAGAACATCCAATATCTGAAATTGAATTGACAAATAAATCTTTCCTATGTTTTGGGCCTATAATACTAGCTTGACCTAGGCCGGCCTGTCACTTTTTATTGAAGTGCCTGTACCAAGCCATGAAAGTGAGAGGTCATGTATTTGTATGTTAGAGATATCAATTTCGCCTCCTTCTATAATTTTTCTATTGGATTTTGTAATTGTTCCGACTGTGTGGTATTTTTTGTTTTTCTGATAGATTTTGTAATTGTTCCGACAGTGTGGTATTTTTTGTTTTTCTGATAGATTTTGTAACTGTTCCGACTGTGTGGTATTTTTTGTTTTTCTGNAATGGGTGACAACCTTTTTCTATTGAATTTCAAGGGTTTGTCAAAAAAAAAATATTAAATATATACACCAGAATCTTAGATATTATGAAACTATAGAGCAAATTCATTTTATGGTAGTAAAAAAATAGAAAGCTATGTTTGGGGAAAAAATTGTAATATCTGATCCTCTCTTATACCACCGCCCCCTTCTCCTAAGACAACTAAAGAATAAACCAGAATCAAACAAATACAACTGGAGCACAAAATTTGAAGGAATTTAACAATACAGCTGGGTGGCTGTCTGTGTTTTTTGTTTTTTGTTTTTTTTTTGTAATGAATTAATCAAGTAGAGTTACCCTCAAACCACCACTCCCCCTCCCTAGATGACATTAAAATAAAAAAGACAAATGCAGTCATTTGGTAATTTGGACATCCACTGTGTCAATTATAAGAATTCAAAAGCTTTTGTTTATTGGTAACTAGTTATTTTTTATCTCACAAACAAAGAAACTAGCCAAAATATTCCCATTCAATCAGAAATAAATGTGCATATCTATTAGAATCTTCCGAAACTAGTATTACCATCTGGCGTCAAGAATACCCTCAAAATTGCTATATTTAGGATGTGTTATGGAGAAAACGGCACTGTGAAATTTTTTTAAACTTCGGCAGATAATGTATTTAGACATAACTATTCCATGATGCAAATTTAAAAAAAATTGAATGGTGGGAAAATTTTAGGGTAAGCCAGGTCTACACCCTTAACACCACTTTCAACAATATTTCAGTTATATCGTTGGCAGTCAGTTTTATTAGTGGAGGATTGGAGTACCTGGAAAAAACCACCGACCTGTCGCAAGTCACTGACAAACTTTATCACATAATGTTGTATAGAGTACACTTCACCACGATCAAGGTTTAAACTCACAACTTTAGTGGTGATATGCACTGATTGCATATAGGTAGTTGTAAATCCAACTACCATACGATTGGATCACGACTGCCTCTGAATCAGTAGAGAAAGGAATTTCAAAGACTATTCTGAAAACATAGTATAGTATTATATAGTTTTAACTTTCTGACGTGAACCCTGAATAAAAGAAAATCCTGTGAAAACAAAACATCCAATATCTGAAATTGAAAGTGAGAGGTCATGTATTTGTATGTCAGAGGTATCAATTTTACCTCTATCTATAATTGGATTTTGTAACTGTTAGGACAGTGTGGTATGTTTTGTTTTTCTGATAGATTTTGTAACTGTTCCGACAGTGTCGTATGTTTTGTTTTTCTGATAGATTTTGTAACTGTTACGACAGTGTGGTATTTTTTGTTTTTCTGATAGATTTTGTAACTGTTCCGACTGTGTGGTATTTTTTGTTTTTCTGTTAGATTTTGTAACTGTTCCGACTGTGTGGTATTTTTTGTTTTTCTGATAGATTTTGTAACTGTTCCGACTGTGTGGTATTTTTTGTTTTTCTGTTAGATTTTGTAATTGTTCCGACTGTGGTATTTTTTGTTTTTCATTTTATTCTGAATACCAGAAGACGTCACGGTCATAATCGTATGGTAGCAAGATTTACAACTACCTATGCAATCAGTGTGGCGCCTATCACAACTAACGTTGTGGGTTCAAATCCCGCTCATGGTGAGGTGTACTCGATACAAAAGTAAGTGATAAAGTTTGTCAGTGACTTGCGGCAGGTGTTGTATTCTCCGGGTACTCCGGTTTCCTCCACCAATAAAACTGACCGCCACGATAAAACTAAAATATTGTTGAAAGTGGCGTTAAACACCATAACCCTAACCTCTAAAGAGTGCTACATTTTACCTGTAGGTTTTACTGTATAATTATTACATGAATATTCTAATTATGACATACATGTAATACATGACTGACAGTAATATATACACAGACTATGATATATATACATCTGTACCTGTATAAATCAGTGTAGGTGTCAGGTACACACTAATATGTAACTCTTAAGTCATCAAGAGTGAGGTGAATAACCCTTAAATACTTCTAATATAACTGATACCTTACTTCTAGGTGTACAAAATCCTACATGTTTCAATATTTTCTATATATTACTTCTAGCATGTATGAAGATCTTTTCCATACAGTCATGATCGTAACCCTAATCACCCTAACCCCTACTTCTAGCATGTATGAAGATCTTTTCCATACAGTCGTGATCGTAACCCTAACCACCCTAACCCCTACTTCTAGCATGTATGAAGA
>MJUT01030183.1:476747-493917 GCA_002080005.1 Gigantidas platifrons
TTCTTCTTTTATTAATGGACTTTCTGATGGTTTTGGTGTCTGTTTAGTGTTACTTCGAGACGTTTAAATGTGTGAAATTTTCATTGTCATACTTTTTTGTTGGTATCTTGTTATTTTAGAAATAATTAGGAAGTTGTTGTACATTTTGACCGTACCGTACTACAACATCTCAGTCTGGAAGTTGTAGTACAGTTAAGCCCCGTCTCTGTGGGTATCGTCTCTGTGGGTATCAGGAGTTATTGTACACCTAACATCAAAGGGAATTCACACACACCATAATACAATCAAAATTATTGATTTTTTTTAGGTGCATGGAATCTATTAGATATAAATGCCCTCTATTGTGGTGACACTGTTATTGATCACTGATTGCATACAAAAGTTAAAATTGGCCCTTCAAAATGTTAGTATGAAAAAATTTGGGGCAAACTCGTATTGCATGGTATATTTCAATAGCAAGTTATTATGCAACACAACAAATGCAATCTATTTTCAATGTTAAATCAATAATGAGAGAAGTAAATGACTAACTGAAATGTATGTTGGCGGATAGCCAAATGTTACACAACTCATGACATAAGATTCTAAAACAAATTTAAATACCAACTGCTATTGTTTTTATTAATCTGCCTGGTAAATTAAGAGTCCTAATATTCCATATCATAATAATTATTACTTGTAACAATCACTCAAACATATGCACCATCTAATAACTAACTATTGCCCCCTAACAGGGTTAATATTTGTCTTTGGTATGCATTGATTGGATAATATTTTTGGCACCACTTTTTGAAAACATCACACCATCCAATAACTAACTGTTGCCTCCTAACCAGGGCTTTCAATATTGTTCAAGTCTACCAGTACATCACTATTTACAGGCGGTACTTTTTATTAAAAATATTTATGAATATCTTATACAACACTCAGGAGGTACCAAAGACCATTTTAGGCAGGTAAAAGTACCTGGTACCACCCCCTATTGAGAGACCTGCTAACTGGGTTGATATTTGTCTTTGGTATGCATTGATTGAATAGTATATTTAGTACAACATGCTGAAAACATCACTCTACATTCACCATCAGATAACTAACTATTGCCTCCTAACTGGGTTGATATTTGTCTTTGATATGCATTGATTGAATTATATTTTTAGTATACCACATACTGAACCTCTTAACTCAACATTCACCATCATATTACATATTTACTCTATCAGGCTTCTTGGGTTAATGTTCATCTGATATTGAATAAATGATTTTTCAGATGATAATTTGCAATGTATGACCTTGATTGTGATGGATAATGGCAAGACAACTACTTTGGTTCTAATTGAAGATGATATCCATGACAACTACTCTGGTTCTAATCAATGGTGATATCCATGACAACTACTTTGGTTCTAATTGATGATGATATCCATGACAAGTACTCTGGTTCTAATTGATGGTGATATCCATGACAACTACCCTGGTTCTAATTGATGGTGATATCCATGACAACTATCCTGGTTCTAATTGATGATGTTATCCATGACAACTACTCTGGTTCTAATTGATGGTGATATCCATGACAACTACACTGGTTCTAATTGATGATGATATCCATGACAACTACTCTGGTTCTAATTGATGGTGATCATATCCATGACAACTAATTTGGTTCTAATTGATGGTGATATCCATGACAACATTAGTTGTAATTGATGGTGATATCCATGACAACTACTTTGGTTCTAATTGATAGTGATATCCATGACAACAACATTAGTTGTAATTGATAGTGATATCCATGACAACTACATTGGTTCTAATTGATGGTGATATCCATGACAACTACTTTGGTTCTAATAGATGGTGATATCCATGACAACTACTTTGGTTCTAATTGATATTGATATCCATTACAACTATTAGCACTATGGTTCTAATAGATGGTGATATCCATGACAACTACATCGGTTCTAATTGATGGTGATATCCATGACAACTACACTGGTTCTAATTGATGGTGATATCCATGACAACTACACTGGTTCTAATTGATGGTGATATCCATGACAACTACTTTGGTTCTAATTGATGGTGTTATCCATGACAACTACTCTGGTTCTAATAGATGGTGATATCCATGACAACTACATTGGTTCTAATTGATATTGATATCCATGACAACTACTTTGGTTCTAATTGATGGTGATATCCATGACAACTACATTGGTTCTAATTGATGGTGACATCCATGACAACTACTTTGGTTCTAATAGATGGTGATATCCATGACAACTACTTTGGTTCTAATTGATGGTGATATCCATGACAACAACAGTAGTTGTAATTGATGGTGATATCCATGACAACTACATTAGATCTAATTGATGGTGATATCCATGATAACAACTTTGGTTCTAATTGATGGTGATATCCATGACAACAACATTAGATCTAATTGATGGTGATATCCATGACAACAACATTAGATCTAATTGATGGTGATATCCATGACAACAACATTAGTTGTAACTGATGGTGATATTCATGACAACTACTAAGCACTTTGGTTATAATTGATGGTGATATCCATGTGATATCCTCCTCAAGAGAGGCCACCCCTCTTATAAGGCCACTTTATTCATTGCAGAAGGAGTGGTCTTATAAGAGAGGGACTACTGACCAGCTTTTATTTTTATATGTTATAATATACATTTTAAGTCAAGATCTCATATTGATTGATTGGTGCTTAATGCCAACTTTAGCAATAGTTCAGCTATATATTGGTGTTCCCTCTTATAAGACCACTTTTTCATTGCAGAAAGGGTGTTCTTATAAGAGGGGGATTACAGGAATTCCCCCCCCCAAAAAAATTGTTTAGTTGATTGGTGAAATATACCTTATAAACGTTTAATCATATGTTGGTTTGATATGGTGAAATAATAATATATCCTCCTCACATCTTAATTCAGTTGCCTTAAAAAAAATTAAGGTTAAAGAAAGGTGAAATTATATGTCTTATCAAACATAAATATTTTCTGTATTACTAAGGTAAGATATAGGTAAAAATAAAGTAGACCTTATCTACCTATATTGTCAGGTGACAACACTAACTGACAGGTATGATGTGTCAAACACTAACAATCAAACAGGGTAATATAGATAACAGTATTACCTATATTTGTATAATTATGTAAGACATGATTCCATATGGGTGAATTCAAAAAAAATGACCGGGCACATACTTTAAATCCTAGGGCAAAAATATAAGCTCTGTAAACAAATTTCTACTGCTGAACATGTGTGTTACCATATTTGCTAAATTCCTGCCACATATCTCAATGACATCTAAATCAACAAAAAAGTTATGCCTAAAAATGACCCCAAAAATGTCAGGAGTGCAACACTTTTTTGTGACATTTTTTTAATTTCCCTTTTTTTGAAGATCTATTAAATAAATAGTTATGGGTTATATTTAAAATAAAGACTTTTCTGATAAAGATCAATATCTTAAAATTTGAATTTAGAATAAAGCAAATTTGTTGTAACTAAATGATGGTCACAGTTGAAGCTGAAGAAAATGTTATACCATGTCAGGAGTGCAACAGAAAAATAGACATGTTGCCAAAAAACATTGACTTTAAAGAACTGTATGAGAATTGAGTCAAAGAGAGAATTTCCAAAGTGTACAAAAATGTTTAATATACTATATATAAGCTTTTAATGTCTTATATATGACAAAATGAGTTCATGAGAGTCAAGTAATTGTGCATACCCATTTATGTCAGGAGTGCAACATTTGATGTTTTGCTCTTCATCTAATAAAGAATTTTGTCAATATATTAACTTTTGCTTTCCTTTTCACATAACAAAGACCCAAAGAACATTTTTGTTCCATAAATGGACTAAACACAGATCTGTTTGTCTTTTAGATCCGTATTATCTATTGTCAGGAGTGCAAACACCTTATTTTCAAGATTTAAGTTCAAACATAAAATGACTTCAATACATGCAAATTAGTATAATATGAACAGCTAGCATCTATTTTAGTAATTAAGAACTCAATTGATGCCAGTGTTGTTATTGGAGGCTGTCTCTTTTTTTTATTTTGATAAGCCAGATATGATAATTATAACTTTTCTTATTACTTTTTTAATGATAGTATATATATATACATGACTTTTTTTAACATTTGAAGAATAAATTTATCCTATTAGCTTCCATTTATAAAAGAAATTAAAGTTCTTGGATAGATAAACAACATACTTTTATTGAAAAATATAATCAGCTCTGAATGTGTTGCACTCCTGACACATATTCAAAACCTGCAAAACAGACTAACATTAGATATAGAAAACTTCATATGATATGTCTGAAAGTATGTATAAATGTTTTTTTATTACTATCTAGAGAAAAAAATGAATTTTTCAGCAGTATAGATTTTCAATAAACTTCTAACATAGAGAATGAAAAATTAATATTACTATTTTTGCCGAATTAAGGGTTCAAAATTTAGAAACAAAACAATGAAAAGTTGTTGTAAATTGAAGACAATACCAAAACAAATCAACTATGGCCACAAGAACAAATTCTTTTGTGTTTCATGAATCAAAATTCTTCTTTAAAATCTGCTATGTTCATGGTCAGGAGTGCAACAAAAATGTTAAATCATCAATGGTTGTGTTCCAGACCATAGGCGTATTTGGACCGTACGCGTACGGTCCGGACCGTAGGCGTATATTTTCAAAATACCTATACGGTCGGACCGTACGCGTACGGTCTGCCTATCTTTAAGAGATTATCGAGGCTTCAAAAATATTTTACAGATCAACGTTATTCGAATCTAAAATATTTAAAAAAAAGTTAATTATCACAATTATTGTACAATTTAGAAATAAGTCCAATTTAATCTATTACAAACTTACATGTCCTGAATTTGGCATGTTCATGATGAGTGAATTCTGCTCACTCGCAGGTAACAAAATAGTTTGAAATTGAATAAAGTTATTAAAGTAATCGTCAGTAAACAGAATGTGGGAAGAAACATTTTAAGCATATTTAGGAACTTTATTATAAAAACCATCAAACCAACTGTTTACTCGTGAGAAGACCGAGAGAATTACTAATGTTTTAATGAATGGAAAAACTGATTCAGCTAGATTCCGGCAATATATGATTGATTGATTGATGTTTATAAGTATCTCATAATTTAAATATAAATCCAACGGAACGTGCATGAACAAACCATGTAAGTGTATAAAGTCCGGCATTCCTTGTAGCAGCAAGTGTCACTCTTGGCGTGCATGCGAAAATGTGATTCAGGTAGACAATTAAAATTGCATTATAGTTCAAAAACTGTTTACTTTTCATGAGGTGATGGTGTTTTGTTTAAAGTAATAATAATTATGATAAATGTAATTTGTAAAACTCAATAAAAGTTTATGATATAATGTTTGTATTGTAAAAAACCCATATGGTCTAAATACCCGTATGGTCCAGCTCGTACTAGACCGTATGAGTATATCGGACCGTACGAGTATACTCATACGGTCCAAATACGCGTATGGTCTGGAACAGTTATATATGTATAAATACTAGCAGAAATAAATAAGTAAACATGTTTCTAGTCTAGCCCATGTGCTATCAGAATGTTTCCCTTTAAGAAAAATGTCTTATAGCACACTATTAGCTTCTTAAACATATATTCTATCAGTTTTATTCAGTGTTCAATCTAGAAATTGGTCACAGGGGGTCATGTTGGCCCAGGCAACATTTGACAGGGGGCCAAATCTGGAAGTTAGAGGTCAATGTCAAAAGACAACGGACACCACGTGATGTTAATACATCTTATGTAATTGGGATATAACCATATCTTGTTGATGAGTTTGTGTCAATAAAAGAGTTTGAATTTGAATTTTAAATTAATAGTAAATCAAAAGATAGACACAAAGTGATGGTAATAAGATGTTCTACAATTTGTGCAACCGGTCGTAAAGGGATTTTTTTTATTAGTTTTAATACAAAAAGAACAGGTCATATTTTGTTTGTTAGCATCGTACTGCAGCCACTCCTTGTATTTTGTATCAGTTGACCACTGCTGTTGAAACTTGCGTGGAGCAGGTACACTCGCTGACCCCGACGACTCATTCTTTTCCTAACCTTCAATTCCACTTTCTGAAGGATTTTCTAAATTTGTAGTGATTGCTTCGTTTTGCTTTTCATCAGTGGCAGTGGGTTTCGCTCTTTTCTCCCCCGTGGGAGCAAAATATGAAGATATACGCTTCATAACTTTGACTAATCCCTTTTGGTATTCAAAGCCAGAGTTGTTTTCTGATATAGACTTTGACCTGTCACGCATCATGCTTAAATTTACCTTGACAAACAAATTCTCAACGTGACTTGGACGCTTGAAAACGACTTTACATAAAGCTCTCTACTGATACAGATAAATACTTTGTAAAAACTTGACATATTTCGGGACTGATTTCCGGAATTTATTACCGGGACGATCTCAAAAGGTAAAAAAGCAATGCACCCGATTTGGCCCAGTTGACAATTGCCATCGCGCCAGAAAGACAAAAATCGCGGGAATGGTGCAATGTCACACTCTAGATTGAACACTGTTTATTGCATAATTTTACTGAATAATTCAAGATTACAGGCAAGTTATATAAAGGTTATACCTTTTAACCATGATTTATGTAACTATAATTGCAGCAAAATTTCATTACAGTTTAGTTTTGCTCAAATAATATGATTTTTTGTGTTTTATGTCCTTAAATTTATTGTTACTTCCATTATCATGATTTAGTCAGGAGTGCAACAAAATTGTTTGAAAATGAGCAATGACTGTTTAAGTACTTTTTAAAAAAATAAATAAATAGCAGAGATTGCTTGTTACTATTTGTAGTAATTTTCAGTATGTTTAACAATATAATTACAACCATTTCTACACATTTCAAAGTCAATTTACAGAAAAGTTTGCAACATTATATATTTGTGAAAACTTTAGATTTATTGCCAGTTAATAGTACCCCTAAGTCTATAATATATGAGAAACGTGTCTAAAATTGCTAAACAATTTCAAAACAATGAATATTTCCAAGAGTTGTCTTGTTTAATGATTTAAAATTGATATTCATTCATAAACATGTCAAATGTCAGGAGTGCAACAAAATAAGGTAAAATAGGACCATTTTGAAATCTAATATTTTGCAGTTACAAATCACGTACAATATCGAAAATCTTTTTTGCACACATATTCAGAATTGCCTAGATTAACAAAAAATTTAATTTTTTGGCATTTATTTCATCATTTTTTCATATAAAAATGTTTAAAGCCAGAAGTGAAAGTAATTATTAAAACGCTATTCTAAAAATACAATTTTTTTCGCATATATAAGAGAAGTAACTCATGGAAGGTCTAAGTTTTTATCAATTGTGTGCCTGTCACAATTTTGATGAAAAAAAGTAGTTATTTCTTTTGATTAGACATTTCACAAGGGTGTTTTTGATGTATTGATGTTTTAATTTTTCAAACAAAATTCTGGTTAGTAAAGAATATGAAACTTTTTTTATGTCTTTGTTTATTGTATTGAAACTTCTGATCTTTCAACTATATTTTAAAAAACTGTTCAGGCAAGTTGAAAATTCTCAAAAATGTTCACTTTGCCGGTCATTTTTTTTAAATTCACCCATATATAACTAGACTCATTTCTTTATAGGACATCTGTTACCATACTATTTATTTAGTATTCAGGGGTGAAGGGGTAACACTTCAATATATAAAATCAGATCTAGAGCCTATTACTATTAAAGTCTGTCAATTAATTTTAATTTATCATCATGATATAAAGTATATCAATTGCCGAGTACAATTCATGAATTGCCAAGTATTGGTGATTTTGTTATTGTCAGTGATTGTTGCTTAACCCCAAGCGAGCAATTTTTCAGCAATATGATGGCAAGAACAAGTTAAATTTTGATAAGATGATGGATAATGTCCGCTTTGTACTAGACCAACACATTGAGTTGGATTTTTATAGTGCTAGCTCACTAGTGAAACAACAGTCCACAGGTAGACATGTCGCTCTACATTATCCTGATTCCAAGCCAACCAGTCTTTGCTTTTTCTCCTTAATGCTGCATGCTTAGTGGAGAAGTAGTAAAATATGCAAATTTTATAGTCTTTGGTTTGACCCGACAAGGGTTCAAATTCAGGATCTACAGCACTCAAGGCGAGCATGCTAACAAGTACAGTAGTACAGCACACCACAGATGTGGCTTAATTAGTTTTAGAGGGACAGATTAGTTTTAGAGGGACAGATTAATTTTAGAGGGACAGATTAGTTGTAGAGGGACAGATTAGTTTTAGATGGACAGATTAGTTTTAGAGGGACAGATTAGTTTTAGAAAGACAGATTAGTTTTAGAGGGACAGATTAGTTTTAGAGGGACATATTAGTTTTAGAGGGACAGGTTAGTTTTAGAGAGACAGATTAGTTTTAGAGGGACAGATTAGTTTTAGAGGGACAGATTAGTTTTAGAGAGACAGATTAGTTTTAGAGAGACAGATTAGTTTTAGAGGGAGATTAGTTTTAGAGGGACAGATTAGTTAGATATACATCAATCTACAAAATCACTGCCTTTGTGAGCTTGATTCTTGTCTACCGATATAAATTTATGCTACCTATAATGTTTGTCCCAGTCCACTTAAAATTCTTAATGCCTCCTCCCATTCCCACCCACTTGCATGTCACCTCAAAAAGCCTGCCCCACACCCACTCTCATGTCTGCTCAAAAAGCTTGTCAAATCCTTTCTGATCCACTCCTACGCCTGTGAGAACCAATGATTTGTTTTTTTTGTGTTTAACACCACTTTCAGCAATATTTCAGCTATATTATGGCGACCAGTTTTAGTGGTGGAAGAAGCCGGAGTACCCGGAAAGAACCACCGACCATCGGCAAGCAACTGGTAAACTTTATCACTTGCGGCTGCGAGTAGAGTGCACCCTTTTTTGCAACTTACAAAGCCGGGCGCAAACCCACGCTATATTGGTGATAGGCTTGTATGACTTGTTAAGTAATCCAACTACCTAACTCATTGAGACCACCCGGGCCCTCGTGAGAACCAATGAGAATTCTCGTTACAAACCTTGTCATTCAAATACCACACATTCTTTAAATGTACATAATCAAAATATATTAAAATTATTTCAGACAGATATAACCAATATGATATGTTTTATAAACAACTTTATATTGATTTTGGAAATATGCCTGCTGCTTGGTATTTCATCTTTCATTTCCATTTTCATGACCCTGTTTTGACATGCATGTATTCACAGATACATGTACATGTATTTATAAATTTCCACTTTTACAATCTTTCAGCTTTTTCACTAGTGCAAAGAGGTTTGGATTTAGGTTTACAGTGTCTAAGGCCACTTTAACAATATTTCAGTTATATCATGACGGTAGTTTTATTGGTGGAGGAAACCGGAGTACTCCGAGAAAATCAACCAACCTGTCGCAAGTCACTGACAAACTTTATCACATAAAGTTGTATTGCGTACACCTCGCTATGACTCGTATGAGCATGAGCAAGATTCAAACTCACAACTTCAGTGGTGATAGGCACTGATTGCACAGGTAGTTGTAAATCCAACTACCATACGATCACGACCAGGACGGCCCCTTAGTGTAAAGATATAGTATGTATTGCCCTCTAATGCAGGTGAAATAATTGGTTAACAACTTAGATCTTCCATCGGTAAAATCTAAATTTTGCTTTTAATCAGCAATATTCAGTCCTCGAAATGAAAATATGAATTTACTGGTCTGAATCAAATTATTGAATATATCTTTATATAGTTCTAAATAAAAACTGAATAATCTACTAGTCTGAACACAGTTTACTGGTCTTGAGCCAAAGGACCTTTGCTCATCATCATCGTGAGGACTGAAGCATTAGTTTACCATATTATATAGAGTGACAAAATGCTATTAGTTTATTTTTCAGTACAACTCCCATATTGCTAGGAAGTATGAGCAAGGCATGGCTTAGTCATGGTCATCGTAAGCGAAGTCATGGCCAAGACAACATATATATCTGCTGGGATTAAAAAGAATTTAATCAAAGAATGTGAAGTTTGAACAGCTTGTTTGAATTTAAGATAAATATTTGGCATAGCAGTGTAAAACGCTTGTTTATCACTAACAGTGTAAAACGACTGTTTATCACTATGTATTGAAGATTATCAATACTTGAAGGGTATTTAGCAAATTAATATGAAAACTTACAGTATCCAAGATTTGTTTCAGACAATATGGTAACATAGATATGGCTTGTACATATATACTGACAGTCTCCGCACTAACTCACTTGCCAGAAGCCCGGGACAAGTAAAACTGGATTCGGACAAGTGAAAATTAGGAAAGACTGTTTGAATAAATATAATTTTTTTTCTAAATTTGGTTTTGGCCAATTAGGTAAAAAAAAATTAGGCAAAGGTATCGTTGGCGAAAAAAAGTTCAAAGGTTCCACTTAGATTTTATAATTTTTCACAGTATCCAAGTTTTTTTCAGGTACATATATACAGGTACAAGGTATCATTGGCAAATACAAGTTCAATGGTTTCATTTAGATTTCATAGTTTTTAAGCAAGATACAGTAATCCTCCTCTAATAATGCCACTTCTGCCAAAGGCCACCTCTCTTATCAGGCCACTTCCACCAAACGCCACATCTCTTATCAGGCCACTCCCACCAAAGGCCACCTCTCTTATCAGGCCACTCCTGCCAAAGGCCACCTCTCTTATCAGGCCACTCCCACCAAAGGCCACTCTCTTATCAGGCCACTCCCACCAAAGGCCACCTCTCTTATCAGGCCAGATTTCAGATGCACTGAGATGTACTAGCTTAAATTAGATTTCATAGTTTTATGCAAGATACAGTAGCCCCCTCCCTTTCATAAGGCCACTCCCACCTCATTATTAGGCCGGATTTCACATGAACTGAGATAGTTAAATACTACTAAATTGTCACCTTCAAGAGAGACCATCCTTATCAGGCCAGATTTCTAATGCACTGAAGAATTTATTGAATCTATTTCTAGTTCTTGGAGAAATATATTATGTACTTCTTGCTCTTCTTCTTAACAAACAGTTTCTAGTCCATCTCCTTTCACTCCTTCAATTGAAGATTTCTTATTCTGTGTCTCAATATTGCAAAATACAAAGTACCGTAATGACCTATGTATAATGCGCTAGATTTTACATAGATTCTTTATTTTGCAGGAGGGGTGCCCATTATAAACATGAACAATATCTTTCACTCTTTTTTCAGACCGGGAAATGACATCTTTCTGCAGATTTTCAAGGCCAAAATGGGGGTCCGCATTATGCAGGAATGCGCATTATGCAACCCAAATGACGGTAGTACTCGGGGATAAAATTTAACAGTAACCAAAGACTACTAAATGTTGGCCTATGCTTCTGCAACTTGTCAGAAAGCTGGCTACTGAAATTATGAATTTTTTATGTGTAAAGTCAGTTGATGGGCCCCAAAATGTTTTGCTGGCCATGGGCTACTAGAATTGTAATTGTAGGGAGCTCTGAGCTGCCAACTGCATAAAAAATGCTAAGCTTTGTCCCTGGTACTCATACAGAAGAAAGCAATGTGTTCATTGTTAGTTGTAGCCATGTTTTATAACTGTTTACATAAAATTCCCGCCCAAATCTTTGATAAACCATCAAAGTACTTTGATAAGTGTCGGACAGACAACTTTGACAAAGTTTTTGATGGAAAACTTTGATAGTGTCAATGGGGCTTAACACTTCCTGTGTTATATAAATTGTCTTTTACATAAATACTCTAAAAGATAAATCAATTTTCTGACATTAAATTAAACAGAGGATAAAGTTCTGACAGTAAACCTATTATAAAACCATTACTAGTATTTGTTTAACCAAAGAACAAGAATACATTTGTTAATGTTAAAGAAAACAACCCATGGTCAAATTCTTACTTACAGTAAATCAAGTTTAAATGTATCTGATAAAGTGAAGAGACATGACATGAACATTTCATATTTCTGGAGGAATTCACTGACCACCTTCCGAAATGAAAAAAACTGAGAGACATGACATGAACGTTTCATATTTCTGGAGGAATTTATTCAAATTATTGACCACCTTCCGAAAATAAAAGCTGGTCAGATCATAGTCCCCTTATGCAATGAAAAAGTGGCCTTAAAAGAAGGGTGACCTCTCTTGAGGGGGATAATATTAATTTAGAAGTAGATATTTTTTACCTCAGTGCATCTGAAATTTGGTCTGTTAAATAGGATTGGCCTTTGGTGGGAGTGGCTTTATTAGAGAAGGTGACTATTGCACAATGTATTTGGAAACGGAAACACTGTTCACTCAAAAGCATTCATTGTGCGACTACTATTTCAATAAATGAATACATATACATGTATATCTATTTGTATTATGGCAATTGTAAGGGTAGTATTGACTCAACAAGGGCTTGATCCCAGGATCTACTGCATTCGAGCCGAGCACACCACTATTTGTTTGCAGTTTGAATATGATAAAGTGGTCCATATGAGTCACATTTGCTATGCAAGTGAAACAAGAAGGTTATGTACAACATAAACCAATGTCAGATTGATCAATGTAGGCCAAGCTATCAAAAGTGAAACCTTTCTAAACTGACCCGTAAAAAAACAAAATCCTGAATAAACCAAATTTTATATGAAGTCACAATGAAGAAAAAATCTTTGTTAATTTAACCTGTACAAAAATTCATAAGCGTAAAACAACAGTCTATTCTGAACACCATAAGCAGGTCCTAAGTAAGTTCAGCTTTAGATATGCTTCACTGTATATAAAGCAAAATAATGAATACATGTACATTTTGTACTTACTTTCCTAAAGCTTCTTTTGGCTCATATTTAGCGTAAAATTCTTTGGCCTCGTCACGATCAGGAAGGCTTGAATCCACCAAATCATCCCTGGCCATGGTGTAACTGCTTGAGATTCCTTATAATCCTCCAGAGTAGAAAGCATTACATAATCAACTGCCAATAATAATAACAATACTGTGTTGTTGCAAGGTTTCGATCATCATCACTTTTACTTTACATTGCTATCCAAGCTAAAATAATAGAAAAAAAGGTTCAGATCATCATCACTTTTACTTTACATCGCTATAAAAGCTAAAATAATAGAAAAAAGGGTTCAGATCATCATCACTTGTACTAAAATACATGGTTATCCAAACTAAATAATAGAGAAACTAGAGGCTCAGATGAGCCTGTATCGCTCACCTGACATAACTAAGTCCTCTTAAGAATGTCTGCATGCAGAATACATCTAAGTTACTATTCAAATCCCATAGGTTTCTATGTTAAAACTATGTCTGCTCATGGCAGCCATCTTGGATGGAGGTCGTGGTCACCGGACACAATTTTAAAAGTATACTACCCAAGAACCATCCATGCCATGTTTGCTTTAAATTAACTGACTGGTTTCAGAGGAGAAGACTTTTAAATAATTTTCCCATAGGGTCCTATGTTAAAACTATGTCCGCTGACGGCGGCCATCATGGATGGAGGTTGGGTTCACAGGACATAATTTTGAAAGTTGACCACCTAAGGACCATTCATTCCATGTTTGCTTTAAATTGACTTGCCGGTTTCAGAGGAGAATACTTTTAAACATTTTTTCCATAGGGTCCTATGTTAAAACTAAGTCGAGTCATGGCGGCCATCTTGAATTTCCTATCAGCAAACGATTCAAATGTTTAGTACAGGACCACCCAATGATCATTCCTGTAAAGTCACAATTCAATTGGCTTAGTTGTTTCTAACAAGAAGATTTTTAAAATTTCGACCAATCAGAACACATTATGAGCCCTGGCAGCCATGTTGGATTTCCGATCAGCACCAAAAACAAAAATCTTGTATATGACCATCTAATGAACATTTCTGCCAAGTTTGGTTCAAATCTGTTGCGTGGTTTCAGAATAAAAGATGAAAATGTGAAATTCCCATAGTGTCCAATGTTAAACTAAGTCAAGTCATGGCGGCCATCTTGAATCTCCGATTGGCAAAAGATTCACAAGTTTAGTACAGGACCACCCAATGATCATTCCTGCAAAGTCACAATTCAATTGGTTTAGTGGTTTCTGACAAGAAGATTTTCAAAGTTTCAACCAATCAGAACACATTATTGGCCCTGGCAGCCATGTTGAATTTCCCATCTACACCAAAAACACAAATCTGGTTGAGGACCATCCAATGAACATCTATGGCAAGTTTGGTTGAAATCTGTTCAGCGGTTTCAGAGAAGAAGAGTTAAATGTGAAAAGCTAACGGACGGACGGACGGACGGACGACGGACGACAGACGCTTACCCATGACAAAAGCTCACATGGCCTTTGGCCAGGTGAGCTAAAAAGGTTCAGATCATCATCACTTTTACTTTACATCATTATCCAAGCTAAATAATAGAAAAAATAAGGTTCAGATCATCATCACTTGTACTTTACATGCTATCCAAGCTAAATATAACAATAATGAAAAATATAAGTGGCAATATATATATCTAAGGTGTACCTTTGAATATGGTTTACCTATACCCCTTTAGTAATTAAATTGTATGTAAATATTTATTTATAGGTATTAAATTGCAGAATGGGGAAAACTTTTTTAAATAAAATTGTCATTTATACATAAGTTTTATTTACTTTTTAGTATTGGTATGTAATGCATGGCTAAACTTGAAAAATTTTAAATATGCAACAAAAAAAAGTATATAGGCGCATGGACATGAAAAAAAAGAAAAAACTAGGAAACTTAGGTAAAAATTTACAAGGTTCAGAATTACCTGGTAAAAATTGTTCAAATTAAAGAATATAAGCAGGAAAAAAGTGACAAGATCCAGAATTAGCAGGTAAAAATTGACAAGATCCAGAATTACCATGTAAAAATTGACAAGTTCCAGAATAAGTAGGTAAAAAGTGACGACAAGTTCCAGAATTAGCAGGTAAAAATTGACAAGCTCCAGATTTAGCACAAAAAATTGTTCAAATTCCAGAATTGGCAGATCAAAATTGACAAGTTCCAGAATTAGAAGGTAAACTTGACAAGTTCCAGAATTAGCAGGTAAAAATTGACAAGTTCCAGAAATAGAAAGTAAACTTGACAAGTTCGAGAATTAGCAGGTAAAAATTGAAAAGTTCCAGAATTAGCAGGTAAAAAGGGACAAGATCCAGAACAAGCAGGTAAAAAGGGACAAGATCCAGAACAAGCAGGTAAAAATTGAAAAGTTCCAGAATTAGCATGTAAAAAGTGAAAAGTTCCAGAATAAGCAGGTAAAAATGGTTCAAATTCCAGAATTAGCAGGTAAAAATTGACTAGTTCCAGAAGTAGCACTGCCAGTTATTCTATTCTATTGCATAAATAAATACCCACAAAAAAAAACAGTTCAATTAAAAACTAGAGGCTCTGCAGAGCCTGTCATCGCTCACCTGGTAATAATTGGCAGGGTAGATCCTTAGGAACGTGAAGTCTAACAAAGATTCATATTTTCTTGCGACTTAAGACACAATTTGCTTACTATTGAATGTGTGCTCCATAAATTCTGAAAACCTAAAGTCAAAATTAAAATCTCCCATGGTAAGTATATTAGACTGCTTAAGTTTTAATTCTTGAGGAAGGTTATCAACAAGCATATTTTTCAAGTCTTTCTGTTTGCAGATAGGAGCAGCATAGAACAAATCAAGTCAACTGGCTTGGTACTTTCTGAGAAGAACAACTCAGTACAAATTCCCATTGGGTCTTGTAGGCTTCTATGTTAAACTTTGTTCGTCTATGGCGGCCATCTTGAATTTCCAATCGGAACCATATTTACAATTTAGGTAGAGGACCATCCATAGATCATTCACACCAGAAAACAAATTCACTTGAATCAGTAGTTTCTGACCAGAAGATTTTTAAAGATTGACGAATCAGAAAACATTATCTACCCCTGGCAGCCATGCTTAATTACTGATCAGCACCAAAATTACAATTCTGGTAAAGGACCTACCGGTATGTTAAACTTCATCCGTCAATGGAGGTCACCTTGAATTTCCAATCTGCACCAAAATAATAGATCAGGTGTAGAACCATCCAAGTAACATTCATATAATGCAAAATATTCAATTTGTTGAGTAGTTTCTCACAAAAAGGTTTTTCAATGAAATTCCCATACAGTCCAATGGTCTGCTGATGGTGGCCATCTTGGATGGAGGTCTGGGTCACTGGATATAATTTTGAAAGTTGACCATTTAAGTACCATTCATGCCATGCTTGCTTTAAATTGGCTGACTGGTTTCAGAGGAAAAAAAATTTAAACATTTTTCCCATAGGGTCCTATTTTAAAACTATGTTCGCTGATGGTGGCCATCTTGGATGGAGGTCGGGGTCACAGGACATAATTTTAAAAGTTTACCACCTAAGGACCATTCATGCCATGTTTGATTTAAATTGGCTTACTGGTTTCAGAGGAAAAAAAATTTAAACATTTTTCCCATAGGGTTCTATGTTAGGACTATGTTTGCTGATGGCGGCCATCTTGGATGGAGAACATTATTTTGAAAGTTGACCACCTAAGGACCATTCATGCCATGTTTGCTAATATGATAATAGGTGTTACCGAACTTGGGACGAAGTCCAATATTTTTTTTTAAACAATATTAACTCGGATATATGGACCTATAATTTTTTTTCAAAGTAGACCGAGGGCGGATCCAGATTTTCTTAAAAGAGGGGGCAAATACGGGGACCCAGACCCAAATCTTCCGTCGTTTTTTTAAGTCCCAATCTAGGTACGAAACGACCAGGTTACGAAACGTCCGCATCAGATTTTCTGCACAGATTTAGCCATGTATTGACTTCCGCTATGTCATTTCCGGTGCATGAAAATTTAGCCATTAGTATATAGAAAAAAATTGCTATTTCTACCATAGTTGGGACTTCGTCCCATATAAATTGACTTACTGGTTTCAGAGGAAAAAAATTTTAAACATTTTTTCCATAGGGTCCTATGTTAAAACTATGTTCGCTGATGGTGGCCATCTTGGATGGAAGTCGGGGTCACATGACATTATTTTGAAAGTTGACCACCTAA
>MJUT01030183.1:494846-507525 GCA_002080005.1 Gigantidas platifrons
ATGACATTATTTTGAAAGTTGACCACCTAAGGACCATTCATGTCATGTTTGCTTTAAATTGACTTACTGCTTTCAGAGGAAAACATTTTTAAACATTTTTCCCATAGGGTTCTATGTTAAAACTAAGTCGAGTCATGGCGGCCATATTGGATATGCGATTGGCACAAAAATAACAAATTTAGTAGAGGACCATCTAGTCATCATTTCTATAATGTTACAATTCCATAGGCTGAGTAGTTTCTGACAAGAAGATTTTCAAAGTTTCAACCAATCAGAACACATTATTGGCCCTGGTGGCCATGTTGGATTTCCGATCTGCACCAAAATAACAAATTTAGTAGAGGACCTCCCAATGAACATTTCTGCCAAATTTGGTCCAAATCAGTTCAGTGGTTTCAAAGAAGAAGAAGAAAGTATGAAAAGTTTACAGATGCGGACGACGACGACGACGGACGCAAAGTGATGACAAAAGTTCATATGACCCTTTGGGTCAGGTGAGCTAAAAACAGATATTTCTTCTGATTCATTCTGATGATTAAATCACAGAACATTGATTTTTAGATTTATTATGAATGCATTATACAATTGTTACTGAATTTCTATACACACTGAGAAAGACAAAGTGGATAGCTGTATTGACATTGTCCATGAATCAGTCCATGTTCTTTGATTTGTCATAAACTTAATTGTCTATTCTGTATTCTATTTGAAATGAAAAAAAAAAAATATCTAAAAGAGATACCTAAAATAGGTATGACATATGCATACTCCTTATAAATAACATAGAAATTGAGGTCATGTAGAATTATTAGATCATGGTGACACACACTTTGAATACAATAGATCGTAAATTTCACAGAAAACAAATAAAAATAAAAATTGTGTATTTGTTTGAGTAGTGATGACATCCATTACATTCTAAATAATTAATTGAGAATATCAAAGAGAATAATAAATTTGAATAATGATTCAAATTAAATGAAATGTCTGTCTTTATATATACAGTAAAACTTGTCTAAACCAAACCTTGAATAAATCGGCTAGGATTAGGGTTTTTGTGTTTAAGGCCATTTTCAACAATATTTCAGTTATATCGTGGTGATCAGTTTTATTGGTGGAGGAAATCAGAGTACCCGGAGAAAGCCACCGACCTATCGCAAGTCAATGACAAACTTTATCACATAATGTTGTATCGAGGACACATCGCCTGAGCGGGATTCGAACTTACAACTTTAGTGGTGATAGGCGCTGATTGCATAGGTACCGTAGTTATAAATTCAACTACCATACGATCATGACCACAGCGGCCCCTTAAGAACCCTGAATAAATCAGAATTCTGTAGGCTGTATAAACTTAACTTTAAATAAAGTCTAGATGTATGAAATCTTTGTTGATTTAACCTGTGTAAACCAAGCACCTGAATTAATTACGAACACAGAAGTATGTAGGTGACAAGGAGGTTCAATTTAGAGAGGTTTCACTGTAGTGTATTGCACATAGAATCTATCAATCTTTTTTCCTCACGATATTCTGAAAATATATTGCTTTTATTAATATTCAACTACAAACCAATTAAATGTAGTTTAATTAAGAAATTCACTTTTGAATAAAACATTATATGAAATACTGGGAGTAAAACACCCACATTGAACATCAATCTTTAATTTGATTTAAATTAAAGCTGACAAAGAACCATGAAGAAAAATAGCTATTTAATATGTGTAATGGAAAATATATAGAATGTACTTGTATTACAGCCATCTACACCTGTAATATTGTCTACCACAAGGAAGAGAGAAAAAAAAATAAAAAAAAATCCTCTCTAATGACCATACATTAATATCTTATATTGTCTGCCTGCATAGATCTAAAAAAAATGTATCACTAGAATTGAAGTATCAAATCTCTGCCTGCATAGATCTTTAAAAAAATGTATCACTAGAATTGAAGTATCAAATCTCTGCCTGCACAGATCTAAAAAAAAATGTATCACTAGAATTGAAGTATCAAATCTCTGCCTGCGTAGATCTTTAAAAAAAATGTATCACTAGAATTGAAGTATCAAATCTCTGCCTGCTTAGATCTTTTAAAAAAAATGTATCACTAGAATTGAAGTATCAAATCTCTGCCTGTGTAGATCTTTCAAAAAAATGTATCGCTAGAATTGAAGTATCAAATCTCTGCCTGCATAGATCTTTAAAAAAAAATGTATTACTAGAATTGAAGTATCAAATCTCTGCCTGCTTAGATCTTTAAAAACAAATGTATCTAGAATTGGACTGGAGTATCAAATCCCGAAGTGTTACAACACAGGCATAAACAATACATAGACACTACATCAATAAAAATGTAACACAGTCAATGGTATGTAAATAGTGTCTTGTGTAACTATTTTCTTACCACTGATTCAAAATTGCATGGAATTTTCATTGATATAGTGTCTAGAGTGTGTGTGTTACTGATATAGTGTCTAGAGCCTGTGTGTTACTGATATAGTGTCTAGAGCCTGTGTGTTACTGATATAGTGTCTAGAGCCTGTGTGTTACAATAAAGGATTAGGGTTATGATATTTAATGCCACTTTCAACAATATTTCTGTTATATCATGGCAGTCAGTTTTGATCACAGAAATATGGCATTCCCCTGGACATAAAACAGAGAGGGACATGGTTAAACAATATGCTCCCTTTCTAGGCAAAAAAAATACTAGTGTTTCCACTAACCCTGATCGTGAGACTCCAATTTTTAAAGCATATACTCTAGTAGATACGATAATGTAACCCTCAGTCTGATTGTGCTTCCGTTATCATATCTAATAGTTATTATTGCAATTTTTGGACAAACACGGTTACAAGTCTGACCCAGACAATATTTTTTTTTTAAAGTTCTGCCTATGCTACCTAACCTACCCCTCATTTTTTATTCAATAATATTAGCTGAAATACAGGTATTAATTTTAGCCTTATAAAAGTCATCCATAAATTTTCTTCCAATGCTGAGAGTTACTGCATTTTATAACCATTAAATTATTTTCTTTATAGACCAAGACCAGACAATTGTAAAGACATATAAAGGACTATAAAATGTCTTAAATTAGTTCATCATTGGCAGAATTATCCATCAGGGAATCACATAAACTTGTATAATACTGCCTTCAGGAAAGATCAATCTGTCTCCTGTAATATAATCCAGCAGCCATCAATACTTTTATTTATTTTTTGTGCCTTTGGAAAGAACTATATAATGGTGATGCAAGTAAAACCTTGAGAGTCACAAAAATTATTGTGATTTGGTTTAGGTTTTGGTGTTTAATGCCACTTTCAACAATATTTCAGTTATATCGTGGCGGTCAGTTTCATTGGTGGAGGAAACCGGAGTACCAGGAAAAAACCACTGACCTGTAGCAATTCACCGACAAACTATATCACATATTGCAAAAATGATTGTCAAAAATATTAATACAAGAAAAACCTTAAGAATCACAAAAATGATTGTTAAAAATACAAGTAAAACTTTGAGAATCATAAAAATGACGTGTGGCCACAATAAGTTGACAATGATTAATAGACTACCTGTACATGGCAAGGTGGTTGTCTGGTATCATGGGGATGGGTCGTGGAAAGGGGAGATAACTGATAATGTTGGAAAAGCTTTCTTTGCAAAATGCCACCAATGACTGACCACTCCCAATTCAAGAAACTAGCTCATGATTCTTATCAATGTAATTTACTTATAAATTAATTATATAAGAAAATATTAACATGTAATACTTCATAAGTAGCTTGGACTTTTAAAGTAAGAATATAACAAGCATTTTGAATAAAAATATCATATTGTTCTTAAAAAAAAAAAGGAAACTAGCTCATTACCACATTTGAAAAAAATATTTGAAAAAAGTGTTGCCCCTCTATTTAATATAGGAACCATTTTTTTTTTTTTAATCTTTTACTACTTGTTAACTTATTTAATAAGCTGCATGGCAATATAATATACAACATGTGTGACTTTGTATACGTACTCACCCTGATTTATTCCAAATGATAAATAAAGAGCTTAACATAAAGTAATTATGTAATTATCGCTGTATACTAAAAACATAAATTTTCCCCGTCTTCTTACTTCCTTCTTACTTATTTAAAAGGAAATGATATGACACTGACTGTGGTTACTAAAGTCTTACTAACATTCATAGAGATCTGTAAGAATTTGTTTAACAGATTGCATGTGGAAGATCAATTATGTTGAGACATTAAAAGAATTACAGTCAAACCTGTCCATGTGGTCATTTCTATTAAAGGGGAATTTGCGGTAGTGCCTACTGTCAAAAATTGTGGGCGGAGCTTATCAGCAAAAATCCCCGTTGATATGAACAGCATATTTATGAAACTGTAGGTCACATGACCAACGTGACCATGGTCACATACCTCAGAAATTTGAAGTGATTTTTGTAGGTTTTAGACTTCTTCTTCTTCTTCCAATTTTTAATAAGACTAAAAGTTTCGTAGGGAGGAACACTAGTGACCATGCCTGTCAAATATTTTGCACCAAAAGTAACTATGAATCTGTGTATCATTGATTTTTCCTCCTCGAGATGACCGTGGCCAAAATAATGAAGAAAATGAATGCTTGCTCCGCCCACAGCTATTTATACCCACGCTCCCGGTTTAAGCAGTCATCTGTATTAAAATGTCACCCTTTTCTTGTCCTGTCATAGAAAATTTCATATGCATGAATTGAACCTCTTTTAAGAGGTCACCTGTCTTAGAAGATCACTTTTTCTTTATCCTAAAGGTGACCTCTTAATACAGGTTTGACTGTAATTTCAACATTATGACTACAATTTCCAATAAACACAAAATAATTACTTGAAACACACCTGCTCAGGTAAATAGGTTGATGATGCCAAAGGATAATCAGAAGACATAAATCTAAGAAGGACATACAATGGTCAAAAGAAAAAGTCAAACAGTGTACACAGTTGTTTATAGGAGGGTCCATGTCTTATTTACGTTATATGAGTTTGTTTACACATAGTGGCATCCAACATATATTGTGTTGTGTCTTTTGCTTTGTTTTGATTTTCTTCGTCTTGTGTACCCTATGTTGCCAGTTTCTCTGGTTTGTTTTTGTTTTGATTTTCTTCGTCTTGTGTACCCTATGTTGCCAGTTTCTCTGGTTTGTTTTTGTTTTGATTTTCCTTCGTCTTGTGTACCCTATGTTACCAGTTTCTCTGGTTTGTTTTTGTTTTGATTTTCCTTCGTCTTGTGTACCCTATGTTACCAGTTTCTCTGGTTTGTTTTTGTTTTGATTTTCTTCGTCTTGTGTACCCTATGTTACCAGTTTCTCTAGATTGTTTTTGTTTTGATTTTCTTCGTCTTGTGTACCCTATGTTGCCAGTTTTTCTGGTTTGTTCGTTTTTTATTGCCCCTTCGTATTCTCTAACGTTTATTTATTATCTAGTAATTCTACAAAACACTACACACTCACCTAAATCTTCATTAGCCCTTGGGGTCAAATTGAAAGAAGTTAAAGGTTGTTTCCAACTAACAAATACTATTAATAATATTTTAATAAATAACTTTTTAATTTTTGATCTGGCATAAAGTCTTAAAGATGTATTCTAAATTAATATTATTAATAGTAATTTCTGGTAAGTATATTTAACCAAATTCATATAAAATATGTGAACATGTGGCACTAACACATTTCTAAATTGTGTGTGAATTATTAGGTGTCATCTGTCACCTGCCTGAACAGATGGCAGGAGTAGTCAATCCATGAAAAATATTGACTTAAAAAAAATATACATTGTAAAAGAAAATAACACTTTTTTCCCCTTTTTTACAATTTACTTTTTCAAATAGTCTTTTTATAATTCCTTATACATCACCACCTGACTAAGGTGTGACAGGGGCTATCAAAATAATAAATTTTGAAACTACATGGATTTAACATTTTACATTAAAATAAACACTTTCATTCACCATTCACTCACAACTCTCTTACAATTTTGTTTTTCAAAATCTTAAAATTGCTCCTGACATTTTGCACTTAATCAAAGCTAGAGGCTCCCAGGAGCCTGTAATCGCTCACCTGGTTTTCAATTTGACATCTAAAGTTCATAGAAAATGGGGGTGTTACACATAATTTTGAAAGTGGCCCACCCAAAGATCATTTCAACTCATTTCTGAGCAAAAGATTTTGATGTGATTTTTATCTCATAATATTCCTAAATGGAAAAAACTGGCTAAAAAAATCTCACAGAAAACCCCAAAATATATGTTAAACTACTCATTGCCATGTAGCTGCAGTTAAAATTTGAGTTCATTTCGATTTTGATAATAAGGCAGAAAATGACAACTAAAAAAATGTCTATTTTTAGTAACAGCAGCCATTTTGAATGGAGGGTGGGGCTGTCGGACACAATATTAAAAGGGGACCACCCAATGACCATCCCATCAGCGGTTTCAGAGAAGATTTAAATGTGATCGTTTATCAAAATATGCCTAATTTGCATAATCGGTATAAATCAGCTGAAAGAAAAATTTCACAGAAAAACCCAGAATATATGTTAAATTAACTCCTTGCCATGTAGCTGCAGTTAAAATTTGAGCTCATTTTGACTTATACTAAAGCAGCAATGGACAATTAAAATTTCATCCCCCCTTTTTTTCTATTTTTAGCTTGGCGGCCATCTTGGTTGGAAATTGGGATCACCAGACATAATTTTGGAAGGGGGCCATCCAAGGACCATTCCACCAAAGTTTGGTTCAAATTGCCCCAGTGGCTTAAGAGGAGTTGATTAAAATGTGAAAAGTTAACGGACGGACGACAGACGACGGACGCTCAGTGGTGACAATAGCTCACATGACCCTTTGGGTCAGGTGAGCTAAAAACTGACAATGATATGAATCTCATCAATAATTATGAACAAACAAACAAATTATGCTTAGTGGAAATTTACTAGTACACTATTCATTCCACATATTTCAAATATAACCAAAAAAAACATGAGATTATGGAGGGAAAAGATTAGCTTGGCCTCAACAAAGAATAATAATAAACTCTGGAAAAGGGGAATTGAAATACAGTTAAACCTATCTAAACCGAACCTCCTTGGGACAAACTTTTGTGTTCAAAATAGACAAGTTTTCGATTTATACAAGCTAAATTAACAAAGATTTCCTACATTAAGACTTTATTTTAAAAAGTTTGGTTTATGCAAGATTTTGGTTTATACAGGGTATGATTTACACAGGTTTCTCTGTAATAAGACATTATTGAGGGCAGATGATCTGAATTGATACAAATATATAGATCAGACCAATTAAATATTCATTCAAAACTTTTCATGATCATTGAGCAATCCTATTTCAGTTTAATCAATTGACACAGAAACAGGACAATTCTACTTAAGAAATAAATCATGGAAGCCAGAATGTGTTGGGAGTTTTAACATGGATTGGCAGATATTAGTATTTTATCCCAAGCCAGAAGTGAGGGATAAAATTTACTTATATCCCCCAATCCATGCTAAAACTCAAAACACATTCTGGCTTCCATGATTTATTTCGATTTTGATATGTCTAAGAGTACAAATACGGTACTATACTTGATTGGAAGACGGTAATTTATATTTACGCTTGTGGAAAATGTCGTAAACAATTTATGTAATTCGAATAATACTGCGCCCTCTATCGGCATTATTCGGGTTACAATTTATGCTGCCAATGGAAAAGTCAGTCACATTCACCGACGCATGTGCTAATGAGATGATACCGAATGGATAACTCGCTCGTTTGTTAACAAAGCGAAAGGAGGTCATGTTAAAATTGCAAACAAATTATATTTCTATTACCAGTAAAAGTGAGAAGTTGAAAAATGATTTCTTTAATTTTGTCACTTGGTGAGCAAATCAAGGTGTTTGACCTAATGCAGAACAATATCAGATTTCCCAAAATTTGATGTGGTTTGTTTTTAATGGTGCTTTAAACACCACTTACAACAATATTTCAGTTATATGGAGGCAGTCAGGTTTATTGGTGGAGGAAACTGGAGTACCCGGAGAAAATCACCGACCTGTCACATTAGTCACTGAAAAACTTTATTACATAATGGTGTATCGAGTAAACCATGACCTCAACTAAGACAGGTTCGAACTGACAACCCCAAATTTGAAAATGAACTGTAGATAAGTAATAATATTGGTCACACCATGGCCATAAAGCATGGCATGCAATTTTAACATAATATACATTTGGAACAAACACACAAGAAATGTTTTCCCTCATAACAAGCTAATAAATATGACCTACATTTGGGACAAACACCTGCACAGACATGTAAGAAATTTGGTCACATCAAGAGCTTGGAATTCTACCATAATCTATAAAAGCTAATATGACCTACATTTTGGATATACAGTAAAACCTGTCTAAACCGAACACCTTTAGGACTGGAGAATTTGTTCAGTTTAGACAGGTGTTTGGTTTACACAGGTTCAAATTACATGTACATAGACATTGAGTAAATGGGACTCTAAATTCTGTCTGGTTTACACAGGTTCAAATTACAGATATTTAGTAGATAGGACTGTAAAGTTTGTCTGGTTTAGACAGTTTACTCAGGGTTCAAATTACAGATATTTAGTAGATAGGACTGTAAAGTCTGTCTGGTTTAGGCAGGTTTTCGGTTTACTCAGGGTTCGGTTTAGACAGGTTTCACTGCAGTAAGAAATTTGGTCACAGACTCCATAGAGTTTGGAATTCTATCATATTCACAATAATGTAATTTGACCTACATTTTGACACACATTGACAAGAAATAAATTTGGTCACAGGATAGTTTGGAATTCTATCATAATAATATTTCAGATATGACCTACATTTTGGACAACATTGTGGTTGATTCAGTGTACATTTTGTATATAACATTAACCCCATTTCAGCAGAAACATTAATGAAACTTGTTATAAGTTTGACCCCATTAGATCTCTTGTACAAGTACATAGGCCCCATTTATGCAGAAAACTTAACTTCCAGTCTTACAAAGCTAAAGGGGCATAACTAAGGTTATGGGTTAGGGTTATGGTGTTCAACGCCACTTTCAACAATATTTCAGATATATCGTGGAGGTCAGATTTAATGGTGAGGAAACCTGTTTTATACATGTACATGTATATTATAAGTACCAGACACTTCCTCCATGTATATAATTTTAGTTACATGTACAATCATTACCTCTCCCACCTGTAGATTACACAGTGCAGTCAAATCAATAGATCTTCTGCATGTTAATTAATCAAGATATTTTAAGAAACTAATTTGTTGGCATTATTTCTGAGGAGAAAGAATGAATTTTATGTCTAACAGATTCAATATTGTGAGTGGGCAGGTTAAGGTAGGATTGTGTCAGTGTCGACTATTGATATAAATTAAACTGGCACAAATCTTTCTCCGTTTCCATGGTTACTGAATAAATATATTGAAATTAAAAAATATCCTAATATTAATCATGTTAATCTTGAATTGTACCTTAAGCTTAAAGTCAGACAACAGCAAATGACATCACTAAGACAAACATTTAACTTATTAGGGAGGGGGAGGGGGGGGGGGGGGCTATGTCCTTTTCACCCAAGCAAGAATTTTTTTTTCCACAGTTAAAACAAAGATCATATTAATTATTTTTAACAAGAATAATTTCAGAACAGCAGTAGAAAAAGTATTTATTAAACAGCAATAAATACAAAAGTTGTGGCTCACATAATAAATTCCTTATTGCCAATTTGTTTTAAATTATACATCCTATACAGGATAGTTTTTTTTTTAAATGAGTACATGAGTGTATATCCAAGTGCATTAAATATTGTAGTCACTACAAAAATCAAATGTTCAACCCTACCCAGTTCTCTCCCCTTTTCTCTTGGCAGTCAGATTTGTCTCCCCTGTTGTCCCTTTTCTTCTTCATTTCTGTATCAATTCTATACATTCATTGTTTCATACTTGTTCTGGTTCTATATATGCTTGAAATATTTTCAGTTTATCATACCGGTACATTGTATATTGTAGACCCACTATTGAAAAGGCCCCAAGAAAACCCATTTACCATAATTCAACATTCCCATCTTAAAATAGAAAGCCTGAAAGGTTTTGGCAATTCAAATGAACATTACTTATTATGTTATCTTAAAATTAGCTCTAACTACCTTAAACTGACAGTTACAAATATACTTAAGATTAGCTACATGTCGGTGGTGTCAGAATTATTTTAAGTGACATATTATTTATAATATACTAATCTAAAAAAAATTTACTGAAATAAATTTGTGAAATTTTTTAAATGTATAAAACTTATTTTCATCTTCATCGAATATATTATTATATTATACTTTACGTTTTATTTTCCCTATTTGTCTTTGTTAGCGCATCCGGTCCATATAACGTTATATGGACCGGCAGTGGACTGCCTCGTTTTCGAGTCTTTATTTCGGGAGATAATTGGGCTTGTTTTTGGACGCGAAGTATAATATAACAAATAGTTCACGGCACTTCGGGCCATATGGCAGTTTATGGACCAGTCTGTCACCCACAAAATACTATATGGACCTCAGCTTCGCTTCGATCCATATAATATTTTGTGGGTGACATCCCGGTCCATAAACTGCCATATGGCCCTCAGTGCCGTGAACTATTTGTTAAATATAAAGACTTGGTTGGATTTGGTAACTATATACATTTGTACATGCATGTATACTCATAATAATAATAATAGTTAGTTTGGACATCTTATTTATAGGGCATCTGTCTATAAAGGGCACTTTGGACTGTCCCTTATAAACAGGTTTTACTCTATAAATAAAGCTCATATGATATTCAATAGACATGGCACAAGACTTCAAGAGCAGAAAAAAATGTATTTCACTTATTATTCTTAATGTTGGTTTGTTTGGTTTATGGTGTTTAACGCCACTTCCAACAATATTTCAGTTATATCATGACGGTCAGTTTTATTGGTGGAGGAAACCGGAGTGTCCGGAGAAAACCACCGACATTTCATTTCGCAAGTCAGACAAACTTTATCACATAATGTTGTATCGAGTACACCTCTCCATGAACAGGGTTCTAACTCACAACTTTAGCAGTGATAGGCACTGATTGAACAGGTACAAAAAATGTAGTTGTAAATCCAACTACCATACGATGACGGCCATGACAACCCCTTTATATTCTTAATGTACCGGTAGATAAAACAAAATACAAGATCTCACTGGTAACTTTTATTTTCTTCAGAAAATTCAAAGAGTGAACTGTTCATTGTCAAACTCCAACAAATATTTACATGCACCAGAAATCGTTTTTTATTTTTAAAATCCATATCAAGATAAATGACATAATCAACTATTGAAGAAAGAAAAAACTCATAATGCATATATTGCAAAATCAATATGGACTACTCCATGAAATTGATGAATTGTTATATAATATTGGACTTCATAGTATTGATTATCAGACAGAGTACAAGGTTAACTGTCTGGGAAGAGGTCACCAAGAGTACAAGTTTCCTAATATAGAACTGGTGAAAGTTCTCCACAGAAATTTAAGGTGTCCTTCTGGAATTCAAAAAGAATATTTATTAATTTTATGGCTGATTTTGGATAAACTAAGTTATTTTTGAAGAGTATACTAATTACTTATAAGGTGATTACATTAGCATCCATATATCATCCAGGAGCTGTCGTGGTCGTGATCGTATGGAAATTAGATTTACAACTACCTGTGCAATCAGTGCCTATCACCACTAAAGTTGTGAGTTCAAACCCAGTTCATGGCGAGGTGTACTCAATACAACATTATGTGATAAAGTTTGTCAGTGACTTGTGACAGGTCTGTGGTTTTCTCTGATTTCCTCCACCAATAAAACTGACCGCCACGATATATCTGAAATATTGTTGAAAGTGGCATTAAACACAATAACCCTAACCCTATGCCATTAAAATATTTACAGTCTTGCATGGTCATAGAAACAGTATATATATATATAAATTACCATTTTTTATGTGGTAATTTAAGGTCTAAGGATGAAAAATTTACTTGCAGCCTTTTGCAGGTATACGTAGTGGTCCTCAATATGTACATTTTTTTGTATAAGTGATACTTACTAGATGATTCTAGCTTGAAAATAAAATAACTGAAAATCATTGAAAAATAGCTAAAGGATCATTTTTGACTTGTTCTGACCATATCCTACAACTTTTGCATTTTTGTTCACACAAAAATGGCTGAAATCAGTTAATTAACAGGAAAAAATTATCCCTGTTTTATAATTACATTGAATTAAACATATTCTGTTGTTAGCTCAAAATTATATTAGCAATTGGAATTAAATTGGGCGCTAGTCATTAACAACATTATTATAATACAAACTGTGTACTATTATATTCCAGAGAATACACTCTTGTCAACACTCAAATCAATTTTGTTGCAGGATTGTGTGAAATCAATATGTAATTACTTAATCTCCTGATAATTACATTCTTCAATCAAGGATAACAATATTTACCTTACTTTTTCTATATTTTAATGTTATTTTACAGTTCATATACGTGTCACCAGGATAACAATATTTACCTTACTTTTTCTATATTTTAATGTTATTTTACAGTTCATATACGTGTCACCAG
>MJUT01030183.1:509917-545478 GCA_002080005.1 Gigantidas platifrons
GTGTCACCAGGATAACAATATTTACCTTACTTTTTCTATATTTTAATGTTATTTTACAGTTCATATACGTGTCACCAGGATAACAATATTTACCTTACTTTTTCTATATTTTAATGTTATTTTACAGTTCATATAGGTGTCACCAGGATAACAATATTTACCTTACTTTTTCTATATTTTAATGTTATTTTACAGTTCATATATACATGTAGCTATATTATAAAGGAAACTATATGTAGTACAGTACTAGAACTGATTAATGTCTACAGATGATGAACACCTAGGTAGAGCAGACAGACAATGAATGAATTATTGAAAGTAGTTCACTATACAACTGTAGAAAATCTTGTCTTGTCTACAAAACATTTTTCAGAATGATTTTTGTACTTGTATTTAACAAATACACGGTGCTGTACCTAGACAGTTACTATCGGTAAAATCGGCACATCCCAAGTTGCTATCCGCAAATGAATTACCCATTCAAGCACAATGAATATGAGATGTACAATGTACATGTACCTATACAGCTAATCACTGAAAGAACCAAAGAGTTAGTGAGTGAGTGATTGTTGTTTAAAGACAACTCAGCAATTTTTCAGCCATATCATGGCATGAACAGGTTCATTTTCAATGAGATGATGATGTCTGCCTTGTACTAGCTAGACCAACATGCTTAGCTGGATTTTTATACTGCTAGCTGACTGAAACAGCAGTCCACGGATAGACATGTTGTCCCACTCGGACACATTATACTTCAACTTTGCTTTTTCTCCTTAATGCAGTGTGCTTAGCAGAGAAGCAACAAATACCAATTTATAGTCTTTGGTTTGACCCAATCAGAGCTCGAACCACGACCAACCGTACACGAGGTGAGAACGCTAACCATTACACCAACAATGTGGTTGAAAGAAAGAACAAAAGAGCAGGTGATTATGATTGATTGTTGTTTAATGCCACGTGAGCAATGTCTTTACATCATGAGAACAAGTAACTTTTTAATGAGATGATGATGAAGTCATTTTTCAAGTTTTTGTACTGAAACAACATGCCAACAAAAATATATGTTTTTAGGGTTTCCCTACCTACCTACCCTATTTTTTTGCTCTCAAAAATTCCTACCCTAACATTTTTATACTCATTTTGGCTTAAGCACTGTTAAACTTTGGATTTCTTCCCCATTAATATAACTTAATGTAAAATTATTTTGAAAAAAAAAAAAATTCCCAACCTACATTTGTACCAGTATACGTACCGACCCTATTTTTTTTAGGGATGAAATCCTAAACACACATATCTTTTTTTGGGCCTTAGTTGATTAACTATTCAATTCTTTTTTCATGCCTTTTCTTATATTTCTTTATATTTCAAAGTTCCATATAGCAGTGATGTATCTTATTTCAAAATGTAACACATTTCAAAAGAAGAAAAAATTCCCTACCTATATGTGTATATGGTATTCATTTTAATGGACATGAATACCATACATGTAGGTAGGGAATTTTTGGCATGGGCCTGATTTGGGAAAACTAACATTAATTTTTTGTGGGTGGCCAAGCCAAATATTTAAAAACATACATGACTAAGTAAAATCTTCAGTTTTATCCTTTGGACTTTTTAATTAGTTTGACCTTCGATTCAACTGTCTTTAAACAATAATTACCATATAAAATTAGTATGCATCAGTCTTCATTTACAACACTTGTAGTATCTTGGTCTATAAAAAGATATTAAAATATTACACTAATCAGTATTCATCTTTAGTTTATGGCTGAACCATAATAAAAATGTTATTATTCTCCAGATCAAAGGACTATTAAATGTCATCTATTGTATATATTGCACCTAATACATCTGTAAATTGTATTTCAGATGGCAACTTGTCAAACACTACCTAACAGACCATTTGCAAATTTCCGACTTCATTCTTTAAAATGATAAGATTTTACAAGAGTTATTTCCCTTTGAGGTGGGCAAAGTTAAAAGAAAATGACATATATTTTCCCCATAATCCATTCAAAATTTTGTAACAACTAGTGAACGCACTTTCTTTGGTCTTTGATCTTTGGTTTGACCTGACAGTGGTTCAAACCCACAATTTACTGCACTCGAAACGAACACTGATGGGGAAACAAACTTAATACTGATCATGATGTACAAATGTATGATTAGTGTTTTCACCTCCAGTGTGGTAGATCGTGGGTTCGAGCCTCGGTCGAGTCAAACCAAAGATGATAAAATTAGAATTTGCTGCTTCTCTGCTAAACACACAGCTTTAAGCAGAAAGAGCATAGACTAGTTGGCTTGGAATCAGGATACAATCTGATTAAAATCATATTCTCATCTTGCTCCCGTTTTCTGATATGTCGCTGCGTGAGAATCTGACGAAATGCCATAGACATCCTTGTGTCAGTGACCTAGGGTCAATGAGTGAATTGACCAACCAGATTGCCGCTTTCAGGATCTTGAAAGTAATTACGATAACCTGATTGGTCAATTCACTCATTGACCCTAGGTCACTGACATGAGAATGTATATGGCGTTTCGTCAGATTCTCACGCAGCGACATATCAGAAAATGGGAGCAAGATGAGAATATGATTTTAATCAGATTGAATCAGGATAGTGTGTCCGAGTGGAGTGACAAGTCTACCTGTGGACTGTTGTTTCAGAGTGCTACCACTATAAAGATCTAACTAAGCCTATTGGTCTAGTAAAAAGTGGACATAATCATCTCATAGAAATGTAACTTGACAAAAAACTTTCTGAAGTTTCCAACAAATGCAGTATTAGACCATTTTTGGGGTACAAGTTCAAAAATCACACTGGAAAGTTTCATGACCGTAAGGCAAGAACAAAATGAGGAATAAACTGAAATATGAGGAAACATTTTTGAGAAGCATTCATAAATCATTTCTGTAAAGTTTTAAATTGAAGTTTCAGAAACCTTCAGTTAACATTGCATTGGTGGTTTCAACCAATCAAATTTCTATCCTCTGTAGCAAATTTCAGTAATTTCATTTTTCCTGTCAAAAGATTGCAATGCATTATTTTAACAACCTTCTAATTCCTACAGTGCAGGGGATGAACAGTACATTATACCTTTAAAAATGCAATTTGCAAGTTACAACACATCACATTATAAATTATATATACATGAATTTGACTACAAATTCAATCCCAGATTTTTTTTATTCTGAAAACTCTTGATATATGTGATTATACATGTATAATAGTAAAATTTGTTACTGGAAACCAATGATCCTCTTATATACATTGTTTATTTATAGTGTAGAATTTCACAAAATTTATGTAATCTATAACACAATGTATTTCCCAACAATTCTGATATATAATATATATGCTTGAAATGTTTATTACATAACATTTAAATAAACATCTCACATGAATCAACGTGTCATCAAATGCTGTGAGGTTTAGGGTTAAGGATACGAAAAATTTCTTCTGCAATTTAAGATATCAGGTTCAAAGTACTGTAACTAATATCTAAGTAGGGTTATGTGTATAATTCAATGTAGTTGGCTTGATATGGTTTATGGTGTTTAATGCCACTTTCAACAATACATTTTGTATTTAAGTTATAACGTGGCGGTCAGTTTTATTGGTGGAAGAAACCAGAGTACCCCGAGAAAACCACCGACCTGTCGCTAGTCACTAACAAACTTTATCACATAATATTGTATTGAGTACACCTCGCCATGAACTGGGTTCGTACTCACAACTTTAGAGGTGATAGGCACTGCTTGCACAGGTAGTTGTATATCCAACTACAATACGATCACAACCACGACAGCCCCTTGCTATTTAAGACATCAGGTTCAAAGTAACTAATATCTAAATAGGGTTATGGGTATCATACAATATACACCAGCGATTTCTAATAATATTTCATATGGATGCAACAAGTTTTATTGCAGGAGGACAGCACATGACCAACATCATCACAATCAAAAATGTCATTGAGTGGCCGACAATGAAAAACAAGTTCCTTTTTGATTTTTCAAAATCTTGTTAACACAATCAAAAGTGTAAATAAATCCTATGTAATAAAACTGCTTGGTTACTCTTGCAATCGGAATATCAAAAATAAATCACTTGTAACCGAACGACGATAATTCACTCATGCGGTAACTGTGTTGTTCGTATTGGTTGATTTAATTTTTTACGATATTTGCATTTTGGCATTGCAAGTGGAGTTGTACTACTACTAGTATCACATTGTAAGTTCAAATTCCACAAGAAAAATAGAGTTTGTTGTTTCCAATGGTCTGTTTGCTAAAACCACCAAATACTTGTAAGTAGCAGTGCCTCTACTTGGCCAATAACTTATTGTTCAACATGTATACCTTGTCAATATGTCAGTCGTTATGCACATTTTTTTGTACAAATGCATAAAATGTAGCACAGAGGTACATGTATGCTTGACATAAATAATTATCACAAGTATTATATATATAATATAATAATTACATATGCATATCAAGTCACTAGGATTGTCACATGGTACATTGAGATATTACCCAATCTACATTGTACAGTCAGGCATAATACTAGAGCTTGAATCTTTTTTTATCTTATCAAGAATAAATTGATTGAAAATAATAAGTAGCACAGTAATAATGGCCTACAATATAACCACTCCTTCTAGCAAACTTCAAATTGTTCAGGGACAAACTTGTATTTGTTGCTGCAGTTGCCAGCTGAGATCCCTAAAATAACAATTTTGGTACCACATCAAAAATTCTTGAGGCCCAGCAACTGACTTTACACATGAAATATTCAAAGTTTCAGTAGTCATTGACTTTAGTAGTGGTCTGGTGGCCCACGGCCAGTGAAAATTGATTCGGACCAGTGACTTTTGGTAATTTTTTTCAATAGAATCTATATAAATATTATAATTTTGAAGTTTTCGGGCCAGTAAATTCGAAAGTTTAATTTCGAAGACGGTTTCAGTAGCCAGTTGGGCTAGCTACATGTTGTATTGTATTAAACTTTTCATGGTCCCAGATCAAATTTTAGTGGTCTTGAGCTACTGGGTCCCTGTTAACTTTTTCCCCTGCTTAACACTGAAATGACAACACAAGTCCTTATATTTATTTCCTTTCTCTTCTCATTGTGAATTATGAGTATGTTATTCCAAAAAATCAAAGTAATTCCGTTACGCACTAACGCAGCGGAATTCAGTTTACAATAACGTAGTTGTTCCTCCATCTGTGATTTCTATGCAACCTTTTTCAAATCACAGCACACTGAATGAGGTGCTAAAATTGTCAGGGCACACGATGAGCTTTATATAAGAGAGATTTTATCACATTTTGTAACTAGAGGCTCACCTGAGCCTGTATTGCTTGCTTAATTATTATCATATGTATTATCATTTACAATGTACCTATGGACAGTGTGTTTAATCAAGTTTATGCAGTGGATTCTAATCATATATATTTTTTTAATGATTTTTGAAAAAGGTCCTTTTTGATAAAAACTCATTTTTTTCTGAATGTTTAAATCAAAAGAATTTACAGGTAATGATATGTATGTCCAATTTAACTGGGATTTAATGAACGTAACTACAAGCTTCAAGTTACTGTACAAAAGATAGTTACAAATGTATACAATAATAATTTTTCTTTAAATGTAAATATAAATTTACAATATGTACATTTGTATGTTATATTTACATGTACATTTGTATATCAAATTTAAACTCGTCAGATCCTTTATAGAGCTTGTCCTTGGTAAGTAAATACAAATCTGGCAAAGATGTTCTTATTTATAACATATTATATCTAGACTACAATAATATACTGCCGTGTTGGATAATTAGACGCACCTGTTAATTAGACTCATCAGCATTATTTCAAAAATTGTCTTTGAAGTTTAGCTTAGGTGCTTTTAATTTGATCAATTAAGAATTGAAAAATATCTTTTTACAGATCTATATAAGTTAAAAATTTCTTTTTATGTGGATTCGCTGTGAGAAAACGAAAATATAGCTAAGGTTGCACCTCAGGGTATCATGAAAGTTCTCTATAGACACAATTTTGGTTATATTAAGCTATATTTTGGCGTGTTTGCAAAACTAATTGATATCAACATCGGTACTAAATTTCATTCTTCTATGACATTCAGAAGTTGAGAACATGGGTGGTTCATAAGGGTGCGTCTAATTAGCCTACATCATCATACATCGTTTATGCATATATAAAAAGGGGTGTTGGTCATTTTGACCATTAATTTTGGGAATCATTACCATACACATTCTTCAGAAAAAAATATATACAAATGTATCATAGATCTGATGGACAAGATGTTATTCTATACTCTACTAAATACCATTATAAATTTATTTCTTCTATGAATGTATAGAGCAGTTAAAACCTTAATTAGGTGCATCAAAAATGCTAACAGTATTGTATTTGTAAGGTTGTCATAAATATAAATATACACATGTAGTTACTTATTTTGCACTGCCCGTCGTGGTCGTAATCATATTCAATTACATCAATTACATTTGCAAATTTGAAAATTGATGTAATTGTATCCTCTCGTCCGTTGAAATCGGTCAACACCTGAAATCGGTCACCATTTTGGAATGCGCTGTCACGTGAGTTCGGATGTCGATGACGTCATTTATCCTGCAAACTGCGTCCAGAAATAGATAATGAATTTACTTTCACTTTGATCAAGTTAACAATGAGATTTAAACAGATTAGAAAAGATATCTATAGGTTTTGGTGCCAAAATGGTGCCATTTTACTATTACCATTTTGACTTAATAATCAAAGTCAAATATTTCCAGAAAAACACAGTCCGTAGTGGATAATTTGCATATCCTGTGTTTGTTTACATTCCACTGTGCAGCTTGACCTATATTTACAACTCCATTAGGCAACGGAAATGACATTGTTTTCTTTTTGAAATTAAGTAATTCCTTAGACAATTTTCAGATTTTTAGAGGGAATTTGTGGGTAATAAATATATGATTTATTATGAATCACATGGAATTGGAAATGGATAAATTTGTACGTGAAAACAGAGATATTATCTGCTGGAAACAAGTGACAGCAAATACAATTTAATGAAAAAATGGCGAAATATAGAAAAAGCAAATTAAAAAATATTGTAGAATACAATCTCCTAGGCCTATTTGTGTTCCATGCGACTATTTTATGATTGACCGATTTCAGGTAACGTGACTTGGGCGCTATTACAAAACATATGCAAACAAAAAAGATCAGCGAGCCAACATTTCTTCATCAAATTAAACGATGTTTTGGTATTTTATTTGGCTTAAGTGCCCAAGTAAACACGGCATTTATCTTTGATATAAATACCAATTTGAATGAGAATTATAAGGAAATGTCTTAACTGACCGATTTACGGTCACATGTGGATAATTGTAATTTACATTTGAAGATTGATGTAATTGTAATGTAATTTAATCACGAAAATTGAAAAGTAATTGTATATATATGTAAATTGTAATTGATTACATTTCAAAGCAACCCACCACACTGGGTGGATATAAACTTTTTTCTCAAAAACTATACATTTAAGAAATCTTCTTCTTCTTCCTGTGTATTTACAGATTAAACCAATGTCAATATTTACAAATACAACTACAGTATATAACAACCCTATCCATTTACAGTTGTCAACATCTTCAACACACACAGATGTTGTACTATATCAAAATAGGGTCTATACATAATTGATAAATTACTAATATTAGCAGGCAAACTGGGTGGCTAGTTCAGGCACAGGCGCTTGTGTAGAGTCAAAAATATGCTCGCTATGTACCTAAAATACCACAAGGCCGGACTCACTCCCACTACCCCTGTCACTTCAACCGCTATTTCCCCTGTCAAAATGTCGATAGGACACAAATCGCCGACTGATTTGTGTAGTGAAATGATTTTTCTTCAAGGAACATCCGTTTTTTATATCTTTCTACCTTCTACACCCCCATACTGACAGATAATCCTCCGATTTTGTTGATACACAACATATCGTAGGCTGTAAAAGCGAAAGTAGGTCGCGTGACGTCTTTCCGCCTTTCGTTCGTACTCGGGTTTTATCTTATATAAATACTAAACACTAGAAATTCCAAATTCAAATTACAAGGCGCCAAAATATGAACTTCTCATGTATGTTTCATAAGGCAATAATAAAACCCGAGAACGACCGAAAGGCGGAAAGACATACTTTCGCTTTTGCAGCCTACGATATGATGTGTATCAACAAAATCGGAGGATTATCTGTCAGTATGGGGGTGCAGAAGGTAGAAAGATATAAAAAAACAGATTTTCCTTAAAGAAAAATCATTTCACTACGCAAATCAGTAGGCGATTTGTGTTCTATCGACATTTTGACAGGGGAAATAGCGGTTGAAGTGACAGGGGTAGTGGGAGTGAGTCCGGCCTTGTGGTATTTTAGGTACATAGCGAGCATATTTTTGACTCTACACAAGCACCTGTGGTTCAGGTCAAGGCCATGGCCAAAACACATTGGCCAGTAATGGGTGCAAAAAAATGTCAATATGATCTAAAAAGCCAAGAGTAAGATCGACAATGATAGAGCAAATATCCCTATTTAGTATGAAACTGACATTGCTTATACAAATATTCCGGCACCCTCGATATTTACTACTGATCACAGAAACACTTATTACAGGGTCATGCGGTCAAAATGACCCACCTGCGCTGCAGTGCAGACAGCATCGATCTTTTCACTTCCATTTAGCTTACAATTTTAGATCTTTACAAGGGATTCTATCTAGGCCCTATATGTCTTGAAGAAATAGCATAAATATGTGTGTCATGAGAAAGAGTTTTAAATGTTGGGGTGTCAAAAGACTTACAATTGACTCTCAACTGTATCTTGAATCTTGGAAAATTGTCAATAATACAGTTTCAAGGTAGACAACTCTTGTGCGTTTTCCTAACGTTAGACAACTCTGAGAAAATATTACCGAAATTCCCCTAAATGTACATTTTTTTAAATGATATGTCGTTATTTGTTCATATGATATGTTTGGGCAATCGTAAAACGTAAGACTGTTTAAATACACTACACTTTGTTTCTTTAAGCTAAATCTAGGAGTAATAATTCATTTTTCATTACTCCCAAATTGAATAAAGAACGGGTGTATAGATATAGGTATCAGGACAACTCGGTATAGATAAGATAAGATAAGATAATTTTATTAAACCAATTTTGGGCCCACAACACAGGCACTTGTCTCAAAAAAAAATTACCCCCTATTCCTTTATGTTATGTAAAGGAATAGGGGGGTAATTTTTTGTAGGGGCATATAAAGAAAACAGGAGAGATACTAGTAGCCTCTGGCTGTATGTAATCCTCTTGAAATAAATAAAGAATTAAATTAAAGAAAACATTCAAAGATAGAAATCCAAAAAAGAAAGAATACGTACCTGGACATCTCGGTACTGAATATTATGCGACATTTCGGTACTCGGTACAAGACATGTCGCTACTGAATGAAAGGTAAATCGGTACTTCCAAGGACATAATAATTTGATTAAATTTAAAAACTTAGTTTGTATTTTTTTACATTTAGACGTTGTATATACAAATTTTTATGTGTTTTTTTAAATCATCTTTAATTAAATTGACATCAAAGAGGCAATTCATTAATATTTGTAAATAACTTTTGTTTTGATAACTAAGTCCCTTTATATCAATAAATCACAGATAAACTTACTGACGAGATGATTATTTTCATTTCTGTTTTGATTACATAACTGTTTTAATTAGATAGCTTTAATTACGAAATTTAATTTCTTTAATCATTGACCAATGCTTTAATCTTTTGTTGGACTTCAAAAGACGATATATAGAAGCTGAATTTTATTTGAGAAATATTTGCCAAGCCGAAGAAAATATATAATGGAGGCTTACCCTAATTCGAGATTCAAACTGCAAAATGATGGTCTTAATATTGAGCGAATATTATTTATCGTCAACTCAGCAATTTTTCAGATAGCTATATCATGACGAGAACATGTTAATGACATGATATGACATCTTTTTCTGGCTCCTAGTACTAATTGAATATTAGTAATATAATCATGTCACTAACTGGGTTAACTTCCCTATAATGTTAATTAGATTAGCGTCTATGACAATAAACAATTATTGTGTTACGTACGCGGTAATTAGGTTTAAAAAATTGCATTTGGTTAATATGGAAAACATATTAGTGAATACACAGAAGTAAAACAGTAACAATAAATACCATTTTAACACAAACAGAAATAAAAATCAATATTTATCATGAGACACTGGTATCTGAAGCAAAAGTCAAAATAATGAAAATTAAAAATTAATACAAAAACAATGATCTCCGGGGTCGATCTACACTGGAACTATCAAAAACACATATTCATCCACTTTTGGGTCATATATTAAAGAACTAAAAGTACAAAAATATTGACAATTAATAAGTACCAAACAATTGTGGTCAGTACCGAATTGTCTCATCCAAGTCCCGAACTGTACAATACCGAGTACCGAGATGTCCAATTCAGTACCGACTTGTACATGTCCAAGTCGTCAGTATCGAAATGTCCAGATACCGAGTTGTCCAGGTACCGAGATGTCTATGATTCGTATATATATTACATTGTATATCAAGTCTTTCATTTTGATTTCTTTCTTGAATTATGTCACGAGGAACGGCATTTTACTCACATATATTTATAGAAAGCACTTTCATGACCACAGCATTTCACCTGGGAGTTTTCAATAAAAGGGCAGGTTTGGACCTATATATATTTGTATATATTTATTACATATTTTATTGAAATAACGCCGAATTTGCATGTGTAATAAAGCAAACTTTGCGGCGTGTTATTTGCCTCCGAGGCAATAACATTTTACGAGGGTAATAACATGTTATCTGCTCTCTTGTGAAGGGCAATAACATGTTATCTACCCTGGCAAAATATGTGATAAATATATTAATACATGGCCTTTTTCCTATTGCCCTTGTAATCAGCCCTCGGCTGATTTCGTCCCTAGGGCTAAAGCCCTCGGGGCCGATAACAAGGTCTCGATCGTGCTGATAACAAGGGCAATATGGAAAAGGCCATGTATTAATCTATAAATCTATATATATATTTAATTACATATGCCAAGCATTTGTATTGTATTATGAATGCTGATTTTAATCCTGTTTAAATTTCTACAGCACGATTTTCCGATTGGAATTTGGAATCATCAGCTGGGCTGATGTTGTCCGGGTGTTTTTTGTTTTTGCTTTTCTTTTAAGAAATAATTCATGGAAGCCATATGTATATATTGTTTTTACCACGGGTAGGCCCTTTATGTCACGATGTTTTACCCCGAGCGCTAGCGAGGGGCAAATAGCTGACATAAAGGGCCTACCCGTGGTAAAAACAATATACATGTATACATATGGCTTCCATGAATTATTTCGATTCTAATATGTAAAAAATGGTAAAATATCGTTATAAATTGTCGATGACGTCATAAATTACAATGGGTGTAGGTATATTATTAGTTATCTTGGTGTAATCAGGGGTGTACAGAATTTTACACCAGTGTTGAAAATTCATACACCCCGATTACACCAAAATAACGAATTTATTTCTTATGAAGCTTTCCTTTACTTCTTGTTATACCGGGGTGTAATACTTAAATTTTTTTTATGTGTATTCAACAACATTTTACATGTTTTAGGATCAAATAGTTTAGCTGGGGGTGTAAATGGTTTAGCTGGGGTGTAAATGGTTTAGCTGGGGTGTAAATGGTTTAGCAGGGGTGTAAATGGTTTAGCTGGGGTGTAAATGGTTTAGATGGGGGTGTAAATGGTTTAGCTGGGGTGTGGTGCTATTTACACCCGGGTAACTAACCAATCAGATTGCAAGATTCTTGCTACATAAGAAATAAATTAATTTTACCACGGGTTTGGACTCAAAGCGTTTGAAGGACGTCATATTCGAATTTAGTGTATAGACTGAACGCAAGATGTTGCGTAACGTAACGTAACGCTAAAAAGCGACGTTTTCAACGTTGTGACGCTTTAAACCAAATGTTGTACCTGCTTCACAAGTGGAACTTAAGTGATAATTTTTTGTAAAAAGTAGGAACCACTTTAACAACCGAAGCACATATATACAAGTATTTTAATACATTAAAATTTTCCGTGAGATAGTCGAAATAATGTTGTTATCTTTTGGTTTTAAATAGAAAGTTTGTCGTATTTTCGGTATTTAAAAAGAACATTCAAATTTTGTCATTTTTAGATCTAAAGGTAGTGTGGTTCCGGTATTTTATTTTCCAAGTTTTCTTCTTTTAATTGACCATATGTTTTGACAAATGTGATCAGATTCCTGGTACAAGCAACGGAAAAACTATTTACGTTTTCGACGCTAACAGGCGCAAAATTCACAAAAGTCTTGAAAACGCATTTGACGTCGAAATTGATGAAGTGGACAATCCATTCAGACTTGGCATTTTATTCTGTTCGTGTTTATTTTAATTTTAATATACTCATGATTGGTATTAATGGTAGCCTTTGAATAGAACTAACTGCTTGGCACATGTCGATGATTTATTTGTGTGCTGCGTTATAAATCGTTACAATTCCAAGCGACGTTGTTTTTTTTTTTGTAAAATTAAGAAGTTGACATTCTTTCAGACTGCGTATTTCGGTCAATATTTCTTTATCTTTCAAAAGTCATCTTCAAAATTTCTTGTATTATTTCTTACAATATAGATCTGCATAACAGTGAACAAATATTTACTCAACTTCACCTAAATTTATCGGGAAAAGCCTTTAAAGTTGGTGATCAGCATTTCAGTTCAGTATCTGACACATTGAATGGACTTAAATACATGCGGATAAAAACAAAAAACCTTAACAGAAAACGGCGCCATCGAGACATTACGTTGGAAGAATCTTGACGTTTACTTTCTTAGCAGATTTGGTGCGATTTCCGTGCATGCGTTTTCGTGAAATGCCCGAAAATCTTATCAATTTATAACAGAAATGTTACATCTGACGGGACGTTTTTAATACGGAAGGGGGGTTCCGTGGTGGGATACGACAGAATAAATATCAATATATTTCATAAATATTGTCGGAAAATTATTTCTCATATCCTACGGTTTATTATGATATAAAGATTATGTAGATATGGCATCATAAAAACTAATAACAACCACATTAAATCAGAAACTAAGGTTATTTAAACGGCGTCGCAGTAACGTGCGCTCAGTCTCAGATGAAGTATATGATAAGTCACAGAGGACGGGCGTTGTAACGATAGACGGAACATATCCGTGGTTATATCTTACACACAGACGGTTAACCAAGTCGTGATGGCGACCATAAAACGGTCGAAGTGATGACTTCACCTTTATCATTAAGAACTATTGGTTAGTATCTTCCTTTTTAGCAGCAAACCATCTATCAAGGAGATCGTAATAGGAAAGACAAACTATCTAATATCGTATCAGCTGAGAGATATACATATACATATATGTAATACATATGCAAGAGCTGCAGTAATGTTGCCTGTACTGGATTTAGATGAAGAGGGACTCTAGGCTATTTCGCTAGGTCCCTCCCGAGTCCCCACCCTCGTGACTAATATATGAAGTTGAAAGAGTGTTTAATCAATTGAATAAAGCGGCGAGGATGGTGAGGGGTGTTTGAAATCATGACTGCAATATCCTGAAATGGAGTGCAACCATGCCAGCAAAATTACTGAAGTGTTGTTTAGAGAGTACACCCCCCGTACATTGCGCTATGACAGCATAAGTATAGTCCAATGACGGTGTCAACAGTATTATGCTCATTATAGAAACATTACATATATACCTGTGTATATAGACTGTGGTGAAGGAGATAATCCGAACTGTACATATTCCTATTGGTGGACGTTAATTTTAATCCGATCCAAGGAGTTGGAGTTTGCCTATACTGGCAGAAATTTAAAAAGATACATACATACATACATACATTGGACGGAAGCCCGCTAGATTAATAAGCCATATAGGCCTCAGCCTGTCAAGCCTATAGGTAAATCCGTCACTAAATGTCGCTACATATATTATAGGTGGGCAAAATTCACAAAGTGAAAATTGACATCTTCTCAGTCTCCTGTGTTGGTCAAGGTATTAAGCAGACTTAACCTTATTAAAGTTTAGTGGTATATAAATGAGATCAACATATAGTCAGCAAGCTTTCCTCATCGATATATCATTAAGAATAATATGAACATACGACAAAAGAGACGATTTCTCCTTTCCTATCGTAAAATTTCCTTTTCGATGATGATGGTTTTTTTTTCAATATCATTGTGTTGTGATATTTCTCAGTTAGTCCGTTTTCTCGTCTTTAATCGATGACCGAAAACGGAAAAACATTTTCACTACAGTTACCCAATGATTCAGTTGTATAGTAGAATTTCTACTATACAAATCCTTGAGTTACCCGTTTTCATAAATTACTAAAAATTGTCATATTGATATTAAATCTGCAAGAAGTGTCAGTTATGATTTTTTTTCCCTAGGGGATTTGTTTTTAACCAACCGATTCTTCCTTATTGGCTAAATATAGTAGCCAGTTCATAACGGAAAATTGTTCACTATATATCTGTTTGAGCTGTCGTTTTGTATGTATTTGAGTTGATGATTCGTGGCTATATAGGTATATAATCTGCACTTGTATGTATGTCTGTTCAAAAGCTCATTAAGATCTTATGTTATACTGTTATTTAACTTGCCGACTTAAAATAAAACTTATTTGATTTGATTTGATTTGACTGATTTCATCCCTCACAATATTTTGTCTCAATAGTCCTTTAAAATCCATTTTCAGGGAAAGGTCGGATAATACATTTTTATTTTCATTTTCAATACTCCATTACGGGTTTGAACCTGCCATATATATACAGATCCCGCCCCTCTCCCCAAATGATTGTAATTGACAGTTTAAATAAAGGTCATTCAATGTACATACATTTTGTATAGGCATATGCTTGTAATATCTGTGTAGGGCGACCACAAAATGTGTGCATACTACCAGACTGAATTCCGTATCCAATTTTACAGTCTTGTAAAGAATATTTGAACTGTAAAAAGCCTGTCATCGTTTTTCACCTTTTATACATAAATATTTTGTTCTTATAATTGTATGGGCATGCGATGATATATTCAGATAGGGACATTATGGACTATTAACCACCTGTGCTGTTGAGTGCTCCGAAAACATGAACAGAACAGAATAGAAGCCAATGCAAGCTATGTAATGCTCGGGGATTTCAATGCAAATTAAATATTTGATTGTTATTAATAGAAGTTAAATATATGGTAACTATATTCATCTCCGGACCTTGTTGACACTATTTTGATTTTCCTCAAATTTTATTATTTTCCTATTGTTTTATAGAGGTAAAATCCCGAGGACATCTATAGATATAGATATACATGTAGATATAGAAAACTTTATTTTGATTCGGCATGTCAACAACATAATAACATAAGCTCTAGAGAGCTTTTTACCGAATATAAAACATATTAATTAACATTAAAACAACTTATGTCATGCACTACATAAAATCATAACAATTACATTTAAACAATTGAAAACATGCTAAATAGATGCGGTCCATACATTTACTCAAAAATACCACAGAAAAAAGCAATAAAACCAAATAAAAGTGGAAAAATTTGGTTGAATGAGCATGAAATATAACAAGGAGAAATAAAATGGAGTCATGCCTTTGTTAATCTTTTTTTCATACAAAAATGATTAATAAAATGTAATCAGCCGTTTGTATGAAATCAATATTAACAAAGTCTCAAAAATCTTTAAAAAAACATTTTTTTTCCTCTAGATGTTTCTCTTTAATAGACAAGAATGAATCACGAATTACATAATAATACAAATTTATCACAAATAAAAAAAAAACAAACAAACAAACAAACTGAGTCTCCAAAATAAAAATAAAAAATACATTAAAGTAAATACTATTAAAAAAAATTTATAATAAAAAATATAAATGACAATAGAACTAATGATCAATAGTTAAGAAGTACAAATAATAATTCAATCAGCGTTGACTTCTGTGAAATATCTCAGTCAACAGAATAAAAAAAAAAATAAAATAAAAAATCTTTCAAGATCTTTATATTATTTGTATTTTGTGGTATTCTTGGACATTCAAAGGGTATTCTTGTGTATTCTGGGGTATTCGTGTGTAAATTTATGGACCCAAATAGATGTACTATTGGCAATCACAAACAGCAATCCATGTGGCAAGTGCCTCTCTAGACAGCTGTCTACAATCACCAACAGCAACTCAGTAGCAATGAAAAAAAAGCAAAAATATGTTAAGAATAATCAATGATGGAAAAACATTAAAATAATCTGTTTGTTTCAACCCTTTAATTACCCAATGCCAGGATTTCCGGATATAATTCTAGAAATAATTGAAATTGTAACAATAATTTATTTATTTATAATTGCATTTTACACTCATAAGGGTCAAGCAATACAGTAATACAAACAATAAGTAATACAAACAATAATAACACAATACAACATTTTTTACAAAAGAGAGTCTTTGACCGACATGGATCCTTTACCTTAATTCTAATGATTGTTTATACAATAAAATTAATGAATTACCCCGTTCAATAGAGCAAAGGTGGTAAAAATGGGAGATAACATGCAACTTAACATGTTCTAATTATCTCCCTTTATAAGCAAGCTTTGAACAATGAAGAAATCAAAACAAACAAAAGATCGGTTTTATTTGTCATCTTAAAAGTATTGAATTGACATAAATATCAAGGTAAATAAAACACAGGTAAATGCACAACAAATTACTGTTTTGTTATTTTAACATGTGCTGTCCAGTAATGCAAATGAAATGAAATGGAGCATCCTATTCCTAGTTTTGCACTATTTCGGTCCACACAAAGTCACAGGCTACTTACACCTTACCAGTAACTAGACCTTAGTCCTTACGACATTGCAGGCAGAGTATACAGAAATCAATGTTTCTGTATGTGTCTGTGTACCTGTCACTTTTGGATTGGGTTTTTTTTTGTTTTTTTTTAAATGACAGAAGTTTTCCCCTTTCTTCTTCTTCCAATAAAGTTTATCCGTAAGTGGTCCTAAGTATTATCAAACTTGTGCTATGTTGTACATTTGTCGACAAGGAGGCATGTGATTAAAAAATAGCAGTCAAACTCTCATTTGATTTATATTGATTATGAAGGTGGTGGACCACAACTGTGGCATAATGGTTAGCATGCTCGACTCGAGTGTGGTAGATCGTGGGTTCGAGCCCCGGTCGGTTCAAACCAAAGACTATAAAATTGGTATTTGTTGCTTCTCTGCTAAGCACGCAACATTAAGGAGAAAGAGCAAAGACTGGTTTGCTCGGAATCAGAATAATGTGTCCAAGTGCAGGGTTAGAAATTAACTTTTGTAGTTACTAGCCCAAAGGGCTAGTAGAAGATATTAATCACTAGTCTTTAGAAATCCCAACTAGTCCTGTAGATGTGGCGAGCACCCTTCAGGATGCGAGTTGGATATGGGGGTATGCCATGTAGTTTTTATTTTAAGTAAAAAAAATGTTATTTAAACAGTTTGGATCAATAAACACATTTATCAATACATCAATTTTACATAGTTTTAATTGTTACCTACATGAAAATCTGGATTTAATAATCATTTTCTGTACTTTATTACAAAATAAAATTATTTAAAATGATATATTTTAGCAAATATTGTCATTGTTCTTCCTTTCCCAATCGCGGTGATTTGCAGATGGACATGAAGAGAAGACGCCATAAATATTTTATAAATGAAATTATATTTTGTCAATGTCAAATTTGTGCTTGAATTTTGGAAAACAGTTTAACTATTTCAAACGTTTGTGTGATCCGTCTTCCAAGCGCTTTAAACAACGTAGTTTTATAAAATCAAATCAAATCAAATAGTTTTATTGATGAATTAACCACATGTTGGCGTACATCAAACAGTAATAAGACAATGTACTAACAATAATAAATGACATAAGACAGAGATGTATAAATTTATAAGTAATTTTCAAGTGCATGTTTGATACAGTTGTAAATGGCATATCATAAAGGAAAGAAACGAACAGGGACAATAACGACTTTCCAACTCTTCGTAATACATACCGGTCTCTATTTTTTTTACTAGCCCAAACGGACAAGTACCTAAGAGATATGTGTTGTCCGTGGGGAAAATTACTAGTCTCGGACTAGCGGACAATCGTTAATTTCGAACCCTGAAGTGGAGTAACATGTCTACCCGTGGACTGTTGTCTCAGTGAGCTAGCACTATAAAAATCCAACTCAGCTTGTTGGTCTAGAACAAAGTGGACCTCATCATCATCTCATTGAAAATTAACTTGTTCTTGCCATAATATAACTGAAAAATAGCTGAATTGGAGTTAAACAACAATCACTCACTCACTCTGTTGGTGGTGAGCAGCACTGATTATTGCAACAAAAGATCAGAGTAGTCAGTCTTGCTACCATACAATTCTGACCACAATAGAGACTGTAAACCCAACATACAAGTGGGACGTTTTTTGTAAAACATAACATACAAGTGGGACGTTTTCTGTAAAACCCAACATACAAGTGGGACGTTTTCTGTAAAACCCAACATACAAGTGGGACGTTTTCTGTAAAACCCAACATACAAGTGGGACGTTTTCTATAAAACCTAACATAGAAGTGGGGCGTTTTCTGTAAAACCCAACATACAAGTGGGACGTTTTCTGTAAAACCAAACATACAAGTGGGACGTTTTCTGTAAAACCCAACATACAAGTGGGGCGTTTTCTGTAAAACCCAACATACAAGTGGGGCGTTTTCTGTAAAACCAAACATACAAGTGGGACGTTTTCTGTAAAACCTAACATACAAGTGGGGCGTTTTCTATAAAACCTAACATACAAGTGGGGCGTTTTCTATAAAACCAAACATACAAGTGGGGCGTTTTCTGTAAAACCCAACATACATGTACAAGTGGGACATTTTCTATAAAACCCAACATACAAGTGGGCTGGGACGTTGTATATAAAACCTAGCATGCAAGTGGGACGTTTTCTGTAAAACCCAACATACAAGTGGGACGTTTTCTATAAAAACCCAACATACATTAGAACGTTTTCTATAAAACCCAACATACAAGTGGGACGTTTTCTATAAAACCCAACATACAAGTGGGGGCGTTTTCTATAAAACCAAACATACAAGTGGGGCGTTTTCTATAAAACCCAACATACAAGTGGGGCGTTTTCTATAAAACCAAACATACAAGTGGGACGTTTTCTATAAAACCCAACATACAAGTGGGGCGTTTTCTATAAAACCCAACATACAAGTGGGGCATTTTCTATAAAACCCAACATACAAGTGGGACGTTTTCTATAAAACCCAACATACAAGTGGGACGTTTTCTATAAAACCCAACATACAAATGGGGCATTTTCTATAAAACCAAACATACAAGTGGGGCGTTTTCTATAAAACCCAACATACAAGTGGGGCGTTTTCTATAAAACCAAACATACAAGTGGGGCGTTTTCTATAAAACAAAACATACAAGTGGGGCATTTTCTATAAAACCAAACATACAAGTGGGGCGTTTTCTATAAAACCCAACATACAAGTGGGGCGTTTTCTATAAAACCAAACATACAAGTGGGGCGTTTTCTGTAAAACCCAACATACATGTACAAGTGGGACATTTTATATAAAACCCAACATACAAGTGGGCTGGGACGTTGTATATAAAACCTAGCATGCAAGTGGGACGTTTTCTGTAAAACCCAACATACAAGTTGGACGTTTTCTATAAAAACCCAACATACAAGTGGGATGGGACGTTTTATATAAAACCCAACATATAAGTGGGATGGGATGTTTTATATAAAACCCAACATACAAGTGGGACGTTTTCTATAAAACCCAACATACAAGTGGGGCGTTTTCTGTAAAACCCAACATACATGTACAAGTGGGACGTTTTCTATAAAACCCAACATACAAGTGGGGCGTTTTCTGTAAAACCCAACATACATGTACAAGTGGGACATTTTCTATAAAAACCCATCATACAAGTGGGATGGGACGTTTTATATAAAACCCAACATATAAGTGGGACGTTTTCTATGAAACCTAACATGAAGAAGGGACGTTTTCTATAAAACCCAACATACAAGTGGGACGTTTTCTATAAAACCTAACATGAAGGAGGGACGTTTTCTATAAAACCTAACATGAAGGAGGGACGTTTTCTATAAAACCCTACATACAAGTGGGACATTTTGTATAAAACCCAACATACAAGTGGGATGGGACGTTTTATATAAAACCCAACATACAAAATTGGGACGTTTTCAATAAAGCACAACATGCAGATGGGATGTTTTCTATTAACACCCTAGATTAACCCTCCTTAATTAGATGATAGTGTATATACGTATCGCCAATGGTAATGGAAAAAGAAAAGAAAAAAAGATACTGCACACATCTAATTTTAATTAGATTGTATGCTGACATACCATGTACATTTGTATTTGAAAAATAGTGAAAACTTTTTGAATATCCAATCTTCCTATTATTATTTTTTATTTCAAATATTTCAATGATATGCCTCTACATTTTTAGCTCGACATTTTCCAAGAAAAAAAGTTGAGCTATTGTCGTCACTCCGGCGCCAGCGTCTGGATCGGTTAAGTTTTTTGTCAGAGTCCATTTCTCAAAAACTATCAAAGGTATACATTTGAAACTTGGAATACTTGTTCACTATCAACAGAGGAACCAATTACAACAAGGCAGATGACCCTGTGATTTGTATATCCAGAGTTATCTGCCCTTGTTTTGACATAGTACATAGAAATTAGAGATATTTTTTATCCCCCTGCGATAGCGGTGAGGGGATATAGTAATAGTGGCCGTCTGTGTGTCTGTCCGTCCGTCACACTTTCTTGTTTACGCGATAACTTGAGTAAACATGGATAGATTTGAATGATTTTATGCATGTGGCTTGTAATTATCATTATCTTGGATGGGTTCCAACATGGAAATATTTGAAGCAATGGTTTTGGGGGAAAATCTTAGTTTTTGGTTGAAAAATCACCAATTTTGATAATTGTGTCTTGTTTACGCAATAACTTTAGTAAACATGGATAGATTTGAATAATGTTTTGCATGTGGCTTGTAAATATAATTATCTTTGATGGGTTCTTACATGGAAATATTTGAAGCAAGGGTTTTGGGGGAACATCTTAATTTTTGGTTGAAAAATCACCAATTTTGAGAATTGTGTCTTGTTTACACGATAACTTTAGTAAACATGGATAGATTTGAATAATTTTTTGCATGTGGCTTATAAGTATATATATGTTATATATTAAGACTGCAAGGCTGCTTTCTATAAATATATAAAACTAAATATTATGCAAGTGTGGGGGATACGTCGCGCATTCATGCGCTAGGCGGTTCTTTTATTTAGTATAATTAAAATTTCTCAATAACTATCAAAGCTATTAACTTGAAACTCAATACACTTGTAGAAAGTGTTGACCCCAATCTGTTGACAAGAGAAGACAACTCCATCCAGCATTTTATTCCCCCTTTTTGACTTAGATTTTCTTAAAAAAATGCAATTTCTCAATAATTATGTAAATTGCTTGCAGTTTAATATCAGATACAATAAAGTTGAGCGTTCAGCACCCCTGGGCGGTGCTCTTGTTAGGAGATGTTAGGACTCTGTTCATCTCGTGGCTAAATCACTTTTAACACATGTTTAATCTATATTTTACAGGTGTACGTTCTTGATAATGGAGGAAATAGATGCCATCCGTGTTGCCAGACCGGTTTTTAACCAATTTCAGACAATTTTAACAGAAACTCATTTGACGTCAAACAGTTTAATGAAACATTTCTTTCAACTATACCACAGGTAAGTTTATGTAACTGTAACTCATTAGGGCCAAAGTTATTCTCATCAATTATTATATGACTTCAGATAATGTCTTTTTCTGATTGGCTGACGTCCTTAACAACGATCTTTGATAAAACATTATATTCACCTCATGTGACGTGAATATAACATTCCACCAAGCTAAACCAAAGAAAATGTCGTGATTAAAGCTTATTTTAAGGGTGAAAGAAACATATAAAATGTGTCATATAATAAAATAATTAATGACTTTCAATTCGATGGATACCAGGATTTATTAACCCAAGTATAATATATTTAACTTGGCCCCTGGCCTCGGTAAATATAATATTCTTGGGTTAATAAATCCTTGTATCCACCTCATTAAAAGTAATTAATTGTATATTGTCGTCCATTGTCCTTTGTCCGTCTTCCGTTATCTTATCACATTTTGCTCTTCTTCTTAAAAACCAATATGCCAAATTGGACCTGACTTGTATGTGATATTACCTTGGATGATCTTCTTCCAAAATTGGTCCGGTGACCTTGGCCAAGATCCAAGGTGGTTGCCATGGCTTTCTATTGGATGAAAAATTGGAACTGCTTTGAAAATCTTCTTCAGAATCACTGAATGGAATGAAACAAAATTTGGTCCAAATAGTCCTTGGGTGATCCCCTTCTAAAATTGACCATTTACTCCGTCAATTATCCAAGATGGCCATCGTGGCTGATTATGCAACATTTTATATAACTGCAGGCAACTTACTAAATTTTATAAAAGTACGGCATTTGACTTGTACCAAAAATATTAAATCGTGCTTGAATAAAATTTTATAATTTTAATTTTATGCATAAAAGTAAATAGTAACTGTACGATGACAATATCAAATGTAAAGGTGACAACACAGGTAAGCAATAAGATATACGATTTGGAAGAATTGTCAGGGGCAGATGTAGTTAGAACCACAGAAAATAGCTCAGATCAATCTATTTATAATCATTTTGGATCAGCCACTTTGATTTACACTTCTACATCAGATATTATTGTTGGAACTGTCTGTTTTACCTTTATGAGTAGGGACCATCTTGGCCGTGATCGTTTGGTAGTTGGATTTACAACTACCTATTAGGCTATGCAATCAGTGCCTATCACCATTGATGTTGTGAGTTCAAATCTCAATCAGGGCAAGGTGTAAAACATGTGATAAAGTTTGTCAGTGACTTGCGACAGGTCGGTGGTTTTCTCCGGGTCCTCCTCTTTTCGTCACCAATAAAACTGATCACCACGATATAACTGAAACATTGTTGAAAGTGGCGTTAAGCACCATCAAACAAAACAAACAAGCAAACCTTTATTAGGAAAATTTCCAAAAGTAAAGGCCACTTCTACAATAGTTCTTTAGTGGGTATTTTTGTTCAAATTATTATGACTTTTCAGGGCATTCCACTCATTTTCAAGTAGGAGGTGATAATCCTAAAGTAGAAGGGCAGGAATTTTTCTAGCATTCTCAGGGTCTGGTAAAAGGACCCTTTTCAATGAAAAATATTCTAAAATCATGCAAAATTCAAAAAATTTTCCTTCTCACCCCTTATTTTGATTCCCAATTTGAGCAATTTTGATTGCAAAAGATAAACTAGTATACAAAGCAAAACAATATCTTACTTTCACTTTGACGTATTCATTTTTGAAAAAAAAAATAGCCGCAGATCAAATGGAATTAAACAGGCAATTTTCCCTGTGCCCGCTGCTATGGAATGCCCTGCTTTTAATAATTTTAATCTAGAAGAAACATGGAATGCTTTTCCTCATTGTATTTATATCATAATAGTTTTGTTTACATGTAAAATGTACATAGTGATAAAGTTTTCAGTGACTTGTGTCATGTCAGTGTTTTTTCCCGGGTACTCCGGATTCCTCCACCAATAAAACTGACTGCCATGATATAAATGAAATATTGTTGAAAGTGGCATTTAACACCATAAAACCAAACTAAACCCAGGAATGTACATAAAGTTGTTAGCATAAGCTACAGCATTTCCGAACATGTTTATTCAGCAGCTAAATAAATCAAGCATTCTATTATATTGTTTGATGGTGTTTAACATCACTTTCAACAAATTTTCAGTTATATCGTGGCAGTCAGCTTTATTTGTGGAGGAAACTGGAGGACCGGAGAAAACCACTGACCTGTCGCAAGTCACTGGCAAACTTTATCACATAATGTTGTACACCTTGCCCTGATTGAGATTCCAACTCACAACATCAGTGGTGATAGGCACTTATTGCATAGGTAGTTGTAAATCCAACATCCATACGATCACGGCCATGACAGTCCCGCTGTCAACATAAGCTACAGCATTTCCAAACATTTTTATTCAGCAGCTAAATAAATGAAGCAATCTATTATAATTTTACAGCAATGTGAATCAGATTTCTAAAGAAGACTCGGAAGAAATTGCTGTCAATCAGATATGTGGTACCACAAAAGACAATTACAGTAAAATAGTTGTTAACATTCCAAAGAGGTTGTTGAGAAAAGACATTTCTGTGAATGTGAATGTTCCAGATAATGACCCCTGTGGTAGAGGTGATAGTGATGAGAATTCTGAGGACAATTCTACATCTGGATCGTTGATATGTACCAATTCAGGTTTGATATATTGGAAGATCACCATATTTTCAATCCAATTAAAATTAGATGTTTGTTGTATCTTTTTATATATTATCACATATTTTATTGAAATAACGCCAAATTTGCATGTGTAATAAAAGCATAATTTGCAGCGTGTTATTTGCCTCCGGGGCAATAACATTTTACGAGGGCAATAACATGTTATCTGCCATCTTGTGAAGGGCAATAACATGTTATCTGCCCTGGCAAAATATGTGATAAATAGATTAATACATGGCCTTTTTCATATTGTCCTTGTCATCAGCCCTACTATCATGATGAAAAATTAGAATTTGCATATTAGGTGACATATTTATGAAAAAGAGTAAAAAATATTTATATTTTGGTAAATGGCCATACAGTAGCTATTTATAAGAAAGTTAGACCTAAATAAAAGGCTGTTGGCCACTGGTCCCCCGACGCCAAGGTTATATGGTAAGATTAAATTTTGAAACTACTGTAAACTAGAGGTTCAGGTGAGCCTGTATCACTCACCTGACTTAAATAATTCTGAAAGGGGACCACCCAAGGACCATTTTGAAGTAAAAAAAAAAGGGGAGTACATTTGTAACTCTGGTTAGATTTGTCGAAAAATCATCATAATCGAACTTGACCTAAATATTCATGAGATACACTTACATATGAAACCTAGTTTCAATCTGACTTTTTGTTCACAAGTTATAACTTGGAAACCAAAAAATTAGCAATTTTGTAGTATATAAAGGGATGTAACTCTGGTAAGATTTATCGAAAAATTATCGCTATCGAACTTGACCTAGATATTCATGAGATACACTTACCTACCAAACCTAGTTTCAATCTGATTATTTGTTCCCAGGTTATCATGGAAACCAAATATTTAGCAATTTTGAGGTATAAAAAGGGGCACAACTCTAGTAAAAATTGTTGAAAAATTTTCATTATCGAACTTGACCTAGATATTCATAAGATACACTTACATGACACACCTAGCTTCAATCTGACTTTTCATTCACAAGTTATCATCTGGAAACCAATTCGGGACACATGGACGATGTATAAAAAGGGATGTAAGTCTGTTAAGATTTGTCGAAAAATGATCGCTATCGAACTTGACCTAGATATTCATGAGATACACTTACATACCAAACCTAGTTTCAATCTGACTATTTGTTGCCAAGTTATCATCTGCAAACCAAATATTTAGCAATTTTGAGATATAAAAAGGGGCATAACTCTAGTAAAAATTGTCGAAAAATTGTCATTATCGTACTTGACCTAGATATTCATAAGATACACTTACATGCCACACCTAGCTTCAATCTGACTTTTCATTCACAAGTTATCATCTGGAAACCAAGCACATGGACGGACGGACGACACCCATTTCTATAGTCCCCTTCGACGAAGCGTCAGGGGACAAAAAGAGAAAACTGGTTTAGGTTTATGGTGTTTAACACCACTTTCAACAATATTTCAGTTATATCGTGCAGGGCAGTTTTAATGGAGGAGGAAACCGGAGTATCAGGAGAAAGCCACCGACCTGTCGCAAGTCACTGACAAACTTTATCACATAATGTTGTATCAAGTACACCTTGCCATGAACGGGATTCGAACTCACTACTTTAATGGTGATATGCACTGATTGCACAAGTAGTTGTAAATCCAACTACCATATGATCACGACCATGACAGTCGCTCGTTTACAATGTATTTGTATTTAGTTACAAAAAAAAAACTTACAAATTACATTAATATGCCATGTACAATTTTTTGACCAAATATATTTTTTCATTGTTTGAAAATATGTATTATTTCTTACTTCAGAAATGGTTGTCAACCCAGATGGTGAAATAGTTCATACGTCACAGATTCCTAACGCAAGAGTTCAGACTACCCAGATTCCTAACTCAAGAGTTCAGACTACACAGATTCCTAACTCAAGAGTTAAAACTACACAAATTCCTAACTCAAGAGTTCAAACTACACAGATTCCTAACTCAAGAGTTCAAACTACACAGATTCCTAATGCAAGAGTTCAAACTACACAGATTCCTCACTCCAACTGTCCTCAACATTCTTTGAAAGATCCAGTAATATCAGAACAACAAACAAACAACTGTAATTTCTGTACATTTAAAACAAAAGGTCTCAGGAAATTCAAAAATCATATCAGAAAACATTCAGAAAAACAAAATAACTGTCCTTTTTGTGAGAAAATATTTCTAGACAGGTCTCAGTTAAATTTTCATGTAAAATTGAAGCATGCACATTTTGAAATTATTGAAAAAAATATTGAAAAGGATGGTAAATATGATGCCAATGTGCAAAATGTGGACGGAAATTTATCTTCAGACGGAAAGAAAAGGTCAAATCATGTCAATGGCACTGTTATCCGTTATGATCAGAATGAGACTGACTCATATCAGAGTAACCATTTAAATAGGATGAGCAACAAAATGGAGGAACAAATGGAAATGAGCAATGAGAAAAAGGGAGATAATTTGACAACTGAGGTCTTGAAAAACAATGGTGGTATAAAGGGAGGTAATTGGTTCCATTCTATGCAAAATGAGCTTTCAACTGGAAGTCATGGAAACAACATACAGACAGGCAGTAACACTATGGAAGTTATAAATAGAACAGGGAAATCCAGTTATAATAAAAATAGAACACAAAATTACAGTAATTTATCTATGAAAAGGAAGGGATTCATATGCAACAAGTGTGGATCCATTTTTGAACATCCACGTTTATATAGTATCCACGTAAAAAGATGTAGAAAGAGTATATTTCGGTATATTTGTAAATGTAAAGTAAAGTTTAAGTGGAAAAGTAGATTTCTGCATCATAAAATACAATGTGCATCTTGTAATTCACTAAAACATGGTACTACTTTAAAGCCACCTCCGATTTATATGAATGGTATCATTAACACACTGCATACAAATAAATCTGGTGGGACCTTTGGTCAAATCCCACGTTATAACATTGGTAACGATTTGGCCAGACAAGAGTCTATTGATGATCGTAGCTGTACCAAGAATTTGAGCCAAAATGAAAAATATGTACTGAATAACACTGCAGATACATGTATGTCAGATGAAATGGATGTTAATCAGTACGAAGAAAGCAGTGAACTTGAAAGTAGCGAACTGAGTACCAATGTCGGCACCATGTTTAAAAGAGACAATAAAAGTAGTAGTGAAATTAACAACGAAATAGGCATCTATTTCAACTCTTTAGAATCTCGTGAAATGGATGTGTCATCTCATATCCCATCCAATGAAACCAGCAATTTGTATTCCAGTGAAATAAAAAATACACAAAATGGAGAAATAGATCATACCGTCTCCAAAAGCAGAACAGTATCTAATAGTAATGATAGCAACTTTGTTAGGTCTGTCCAAGATAATGAAGATTTTAGTGTAATGCATGATAAAGCTGACAATATAGAGAGAGATAAAAATTTGGACAAACAATATAATATTCCTAAGACGACCTGTAATACAAGCTATCAGTTAAATACAGATCAGAATCATTTTCCTGTAGACTCCATTGTAAATGGAAGTAGTCTTTTCACACAGGAGTCGGCAGGAAATTCTGAAACAGGAGTGGGGATTGACTTGTCATGCGTAAAACAGGAACCTTCAGAAACAGAAGATCACATATCCAAATTATTACAAAAGGGGGAACAATTATCAGTGGAAAAATTATTTGAAGAAACCAGTTATGGAGGTTTAAGAAATGTACAGTATAGGAAATCTGACATGGATTTTCAAACCGTATTAAATAGCTTGGCAAACAGTTCAGGATTTTTAAATTACGCAATGGAAGATGGTGACGCTAATCTTAAATGTGAGGAATGTGGGGAAATCTTTAAAAGAAAAGCTTATCTTAAAGAGCACATGGAAGGAAAACATGGTGGAGATCTTCGATACAGTTGTGACTGTGGAAAAAAGTTTAAATGGAGAAGTTCTCTGGGTAGCCATAGGAAAAATTGTTATCAGGCATTGTTGTCTGTTCTTCCACAGGAGGGTCAATCTCCAGGACAAAATGTCTCTGTTATTGACTTTAGCCAGTCTAGTATTCCTTATATGAATATGCAAAACGAATGGTTAAAAGAAATCGAAAAAATGACTCAATCTTCACTTTTACAAAATAAAGACTCGTCCATGCATTTTAATCAAGGAAGCTCACAAAGACATTTAACAAATCCAGTCATGTGTGAAAATCAAAATATGAAGTTGACGCAAAGAAGAAAGTCAGATAGTATCTGTCAAAGTGAAAAAACGTTGAATCAAAATTCTGCATTACGTATCGATACAACATTAGTTAAGCCTTTTGCTGATGCTCTGTCCAAATACAAGCAAAAACCAGCAATAAATGACTTTAGCAATCAGGAGGAAAGTAAATTGAAATTCTACGACAATTGTGATACTCCATACAAAGCAACAGCAAAAAGCAGTAAAAAAAATTGCCCTGATGATCGTAGCAATGGAGTTGTCGATTTAAGACTGGAAAACAATTCTTCAAATTTTAATAGACAAATTATTTCAAATTTTCAGAATGCAGAATATGATCATCAGCAAAACATATCGGAAGAAAATGCAATTTCCGGTATTACAGAAAATGAAAGTTATATAGCTGAGAAAGATAGAACAATGGCGAGGGCAAGACTTTCTGCTTTCTCAGCAGGGAAACAGGCTCTACCACAACAAAGGAGGAAAAGTCTACCTTTTACTAACAATGAAGCTTTGGATTGTACTTTTTGTAGGGAAAAATTCTTCAACGAGGATGAACTAGAAAGACACAAACTATTTTGTAAACACCTTCAGGATACATGCAGTGTGTGTGGCAAGACATTTCAACATCGTACAGATTTAGTGCACCATCTTTTAATGTTTCATGGCAGTGATGAATCGTACTCCTGCTTTTGTGGGCTAACATCCTCTGATTGGAATTCATTTGAAAAACATTGTGAAAAATGTGTTGATTTTAAAACTCACAGTATCAGTTTTAGTTCTTCACAGAGGAGTAAAAAACAAAGGTCAGAGTCAAGGTCATTTAGTAATGAGAGGTATCACGCTGAGAATGTTGCACAAAACCAGCAGACGTTAAATCCAAGGTTAGAAACACAGTTACCTACAACTAATCAACACTTTAAGATGGAAACATTCTTGCCCAATCGGGAGATATATTCAAGTGTGTCTGCTAATCAACATTTACATGCTGAAAGTATTCCATCAAGTCAGGAGGTCAATCCGAAGGTAGTTTCAAGGTCATCAAGTAATCACCATGGTTACGTGGAAAATTCTGCTGAAAATTACGGAACTGATGTGCATAAACAAAATAATCATGTTATGCAAGTCTTGCCAGAGACAAACACAAAAAGTTTGCCAACCATATCTAGTTTTGTAATGCCGTCTGCTGAAAATTCAGGAGTGCAACAATTTACTACCAGTATGATACAAAGTAAACAAAGCCATTCTACAGTTGGAGAGATTATTAACCAATCAAAATGTATTAAAGAAGAAGTTATGAACAAAGATGTCTTTGTTTGTACATTTTGTGGAAATGTGTACAACAGTCTGGAAAAATTTTCAGAACACAATAAAATTCACCATGTTGGTGAAATATTGTCACCTGATAGGAATAAAAAAGTGGACAATGCAGTTGATATAGCCATCGATAAGGCTCGGCATCTTGCTCTCAAAATACCAGAACATATCTGCCATCTCTGTGGTGATCTGTTTGCAGCAAAGGCATACCTGAAGGAGCACATCAGTGGGAAACATGGGACAGTGGACCGGTATAAATGTCCATGTGGCATGAGGTTTAAATGGAGAAGTTCATTAGGAATACACCAGAAGAGATGTCCCAAATCTAACAAGAGGACTTACAGCAGATGGAATAGCAGTTGATATTCTTAATTTTTTTCCAATTTATATTAAACTATCTGTGCATTCAATTTCAATGCACAGGTAGTTGTAAATCCAACTACCATATGATCACGACCATGACAGTCCCTCTTGGCAAAAAGTTTAGACATTCAATGGATTTTAATTTAGTTGCTTGAATAGCACAACTGTAGGATAAAAGAGAGTTTATTTACACCTATTACCATAAGTTAATAATGGAAGTCTATGGAAGGGCTAGGTTTATGTTGTTTACCAGCACTTTCAACTATGTTTCAGTTATATCGTGGCAGTCAGTTTAATTGATGGAGGAAACCTGGAGAAAACAACGACCTGCCTCAAGTCTCTGACAAACTTTATCACATAAAGTTTTATTGAGTACACCTTGCCATGAGTGGGATTCGAACTCACAATTTTAGTTTATGGAAGGGTTGTGTATTTTACATGAATGCATATTATACATATGTACATGTACAAGGCCAATTACGGTATACAATCTTGGGTGCCATTTTGACTTTATGACAATTCAATGTTTTTTTGTTATATCTGCAGCATGTGTACATGAATTAACATCCCGGTAATTATTTGGCATTTATCTATTTTTAAATTAAAAAAATTTGCGGTCGTATTATGTTATTTTAAACTATTGTAATTAGATTTTGCAACAATCATTTCCATTATACAATACAATGTACTTTCAAAAAATTACATCTTCTGTCTATATCTCAACCTTTACAAGATTTTCTACAACTAAATTAATCCGAGCTGATTACTGGCCTTTGGTGAGATGTGTCTTATAAGAGGGGGACTACTATATTGCATTTTAACGATACATTTTGGATGATCCCTAAACTCCATGGTCGGCAGTTCTCTCTGGGTACTGCGGCTTCTTCCACCAATAAAACTGGTTGCCATGATATAGCTGAAATATTGCTGAAAGTGGCGTTAAAACACCAAAAATCAAAAAATCAATCATCGGGATCGAATTCTGGATTTTTAATTTTATATAGAAATTTTACTAATTGTAAATACATTACTAGTAGATAGGATATAGATTTTTAAAAATCATACATTATATGTATGGCTGTTTCAAATTGTATCAAAGTTATTTCCTGTACAGTACCTGAGGTGTCACAACTGTAGGACAAATCAGTAGATTTCAAGATACTTGAACATACCGGTATATTATTTTAAGAAGAAATCACTAATTTTCACTTTTGTGAGTAAATTGAAATATTCTTCATTCAGTCATTGTTATATAAAGGTAGAAATTTACTCTTTTAATCCTTTTACTTCTGCATGCAGTTGGAGAAGAATCATTTTAAAAACTACAGTACTGTCGGGAACATTCAATGATAAATCACTGATGGCCATATCACTGTTTTTAAGTGTACCGTGTAAATCTATATCCTGTGTACCGGGTAAATATATATCCTTTGTTGTGCCTGTACCTTCAAACTTTTTTTTTTGGCATTTAGAGTGTTTCTTTACCATCACCCCAAATGCAAAAAAAGTATTTGGATTAAGATTGAGTACAATACACGTTTTATCCATATTACTAGGAATAGTGATTTATTACAGTTTCACCCTGGCTGTACTGTACCATTTATACTAAACTGAAGTTAATCTTTCTGCACATCATGTGACATCCTGTATAAAAAATGTTAATTGAACCTTTGCACATTTCCGACTTTGACCCTGAAATAATACATTTTACAGGAGTTATTTCCTTTTAAGGTAGACAGGCAAAGGGTCCCCTTTCATGCAGCGTTCAATGAAAATAACATATATTTTTTTCCCATAATTTATTAAACATTTCAATAATATAACAACTTGTGAATTTTCTATTTGCTGTAAAATTAAAAATGATCCTCTGATTTTTATCAAGATTCATATATATCTCGTAATTATGAGAAAATTATACTCAAATTTGTTTTCCTTTCCTTTGGTTTTTCTAGACTGGGTACCATTTTGGTCGTTGTAAGGGAAATAACTCATATAAAAAAGGGAAATAATTCATTTAAAAAAAGGGAAATAACTCATTTAGAAAAAGGGAAATAACTTGTATAAAAAAGGGAAATAACTCGTATAAAAAAAGGGAAATAACTCGTATAAAAAAGGGAAATCACTCATATAAAAAAGATGTAAAAACATAATTTTAGAATCAAATCAGGAATGTGCAAAAGATATATTTTTACAGAAATTAATATTAAGTGATTAACGATGTTTTTTTTTAAAACGAGAGGACGTTTCTCAGTCATCTCTCATCGAAGGGTGAAGCCCCTGAGATGAAAGATGACTGAGAAACGTCTTCAAGGTTTAAAAAATGTCTTTGATTATTGTATCGTGTGACGTAATCGCATCCTTGACAATGCTTAGCGATTACCGATAATTTGAATATTCTCAGCGCTTACGTGATATGAAGCATATTGGTTTTAAACATCAAAGGGAAAGTAAACAAAATAGCGATAAACCTTGATATTGCAAGGTTCACAAGCGTTAATAGGTAATAAATAAGACCACTTTCAACAATATTTCAGTTATATCGTGGCTGTCAGTTTTATGGGTGGAATAAACTGGAGTACATGTAGAAAACCACCGACCTGTCGCAAGTCACTAAGAAACTTAATGACATAATGTTATATCCAGTACACCTCGCCATGAACGATGGTTCAAACTAACAACTTTAGTAGTGATAGGCAGTAATTGCATAGTTAGTTGTAAATCCAACTACCAAACAATCACGACCAAGACAGCCCCTTTCAAGATAAGAAAATGTTTTTATTCTTATTATTTATTTACAATTTTTATATACATGTAGTTGTATGGTTTTTGAATGACACCGTTTTTACATTTAACATGGTTTGTGTGCTATATATATATTTTTTTCTATTTAACTGAAATATTTTGTTTTTTAATTGTTGTAATTTTTTTAATGCATAATAATAATTTATGGTGCTTGTAGTAGTTTATTTGTTGTTTAATATATAGATGACCACATGACATCAGGATTAGTGTACATGTTGTTGAATTAAAATATTTTTAGTAGAAATTGAAATTTTAGTGTTTTTTTGTTTTTGTTTTATGGTGTTTAATGCCACTTTCAACAATTTTTCAGTTATATCGTGGCGGTCAGTTTTATTGGTGGAGGAAACCAGAGTACCTGGAGAAAAACCACACACCCATTGCACATCACTGAATTTTCAAAAACAAATTATTTCCAAAGATGTATCGGTTTTGATCCAATTGGGGAATTAACTCATGATCTGTACAACACTTGTAGCAAGCATGCTAACCATTACACCACATAGGCCTGTTAAGCAATATTGACAAATGGTACAGTTAGTGTATATAAGATTATTTATGACAAAAGAGATGATTTCAATTTTCCCATTGTGAACTTTCCATTTATATGTAGCAACATTCCAGCAGCACCTACATATGGAGCATTTATCTCTCAGTTGAGACATATTCCAGAGCTTGTGGTTCCTATCAGGATTTCCATGACAGAGGGTTACTGCTAACAAGAAAACTACTGAACAAAGGGTTCCAATTGGTTATGTTGAAGTCATCACTTCGAAAGTTTTATGGTGCCCACCATGACTTGGTTGACCGTTATGGAATATCTGTGTCACAAATGACCACGGATATGTTCCACTTGTCGTAAACACTTCCCCATCCTTAATTTCCTCATTCATGACTTATCATCAGGTTTCTTAACTAAATTAACATGACAGGTGCCACTAGTGGAGCAGGAATTCCTCTCCCTTTTCGGAAGACCTGATCGAGTTCACATCAGTTTTTAGTTGGGTTCGTGTTACTAGATCTTTAGTTTTATATGTATGTTTTGTGGATCGTTATTTGTCATTTTGTACTATTTTCGTTTGGCCATTGTGTTGTCTGCCCCCTTTCGATTTACGGATTCTAATTACCCCCTTGGTATCTTTAAACTCTTCTTGTGCATTACGTTTAGGCTAGATCACGTATAAAACAACATTGAATAAAATGAAAAACTAAAAATATCACACTGTCGGAACAGTTCGAAAATCTAAAAAAAAATCTTATTTATTGTTGTTGATTTATTTTTATAGGTACCAATTTTATTATAAACTTTCATTCTGAATTTAATTTGTCTATATTTGTTTGTGTAAAAATATGACCAAAGGCAATGACAAGTGCTCATCGTGTATGTTATCAAGAAATTTCGGCGGACGAGCAGATGGTTGTAGTCTTGCCAACAAAGATTTTAGATGAAAACATTAACTTAAACAGAATTAAAAAAAAATTCACGATTGATGAATGGAAATTTCTAAGCAACCACATTAGTAAAACAACAGAAACAGCCGAATGGAACTGTTCAGTCTGTAAAATTGATGTTCATCTTTATGCATCCATAGTTTGCGATGGATGTTTAGAGTCGAACCATGTGTTGGCATCAAAGCGCCACCAAAATCTACGTACTGGCTATGTAGACAGTGCTATAACAAAGGGAAAGTAACTTTATAATTTCTTATGTAATTCCATCTTTGTAAATATATTTACGCAGTATATTTCATATCTTTTTGATGTATTGATTTAAAATGTATTATCAATTACAAATTGATATAATAATAATTCTTTCGATTCTTTATGTCCAACAAGGACGTATATGCGTCCTTGTGTCCAATAATGAAATCCCTAGAACTTCCGGGTAATAATAAGACCAGGTAACTCTAACAAATAAAATTACGATTACCCGATATTTTCCCGTGAAATAGGTTCTTGAACCGGAATTGTATTCCGGCACTTATAGTCTCTCAGGTAATCCTAATTTTTCGTTATTATTACCTAATCCAGGTAATCGTAGCCAGTGCCAACAAAAAATACCACACTGTCGGAACAATTCCAAAATCCAACAGAAAAACAAAAAATACCACACTGTCGGAACAGTTCAAAAATCTAAAAAAAAAAAATAATAACACCACACTGTCAGGACAGTTCAAAA
>MJUT01030183.1:549472-585145 GCA_002080005.1 Gigantidas platifrons
CTGCTATGAAATTTCCATAACTAATTTGATGTTTGTACTCATTGTGTTGTTCTAAGACAATGTCCTTTGGTGTAAGACATATTATAAAAGTTAAAACTAAGAGTGTGAAAACACTCCCGACTACCCCTGGCGCCATTTTACAAACTGTCTTGCCAACAAAGATTTTAGATGAAAACATTAACTTAAACAGAATTAAAAAAAAATCACGATTGATGAATGGAAATGTCTAAGCAACCACATTAGTAAAACAAAAGAAACAGCCGAATGGAACTGTTCAGTCTGTAAAATTGATGTTCATCTTTATGCATCCATAGTTTGCGATGGATGTTTAGAGTGGAACCATCTTAAATGTGTTGGCATCAAAGCGCCACCAAAATCTACGTACTGGCTATGCAGACAGTGCTATAACAAAGGAAAGTAACTTTATAATTTCTTATGTAATTCCATCTTTGTAAATATATTTACGCAGTATATTTCATATCTTTTTGATGTATTGATTTAAAATGTATTATCAATTACAAATTGATATAATAATAATTCTTTCAATTCTTTATGTCCAACAAGGACGTATATGCGTCCTTGTGTCCAATAATGAAATCCCTAGAACTTTCGGGTAATAATAAGACCAGGTAACTCTAACAAATAAAATTACGATTACCCGATATTTTTCCGTGAAATAGGTTCTTGAACCGGAATTGTATTCCGGCACTTAGTATCTCAGGTAATCCTAATTTTTCGTTATTATTACCTAATCCAGGTAATCGTAGCCAGTGCCAACAAAAAATACCACACTGTCGGAACAATTCCAAAATCTAACAGAAAAACAAAAAATACCACACTGTCGGAACAGTTCAAAAATCTAAAAAAATAAATAAATAACACCACTGTCAGGACAGTTAAAAAATCTAAAAAAAAAAATAACACCACACTGTCAGGACAGTTCAAAAATCTAAAAAAAAAAAATAACACCACACTGTCAGGACAGTTCAAAAATCGAAAAAAAAAATAACACCACACTGTCAGGACAGTTCTTTCTAAACGACAGAATAATTCGGTCTACCCCTAACACAAAAATGCAAATGCATGACCATGATATAGCTGAAAAAATTGTTGAATCGGTGTTAAACCCCCAACAACCACTCACTCAAAAATACATGGCAGCTCACTTACTTTCTCGGCTTGGTACAGGCATTTCAATATATAGTGGCCAGGTTAAACAAGTTATATGGGCCCAAACCTTTTCTCTTAGTGAAATGATGCATCATACAAGTACCGTTTCCATAGTGTGAATCACAATACCAATGATCAATGAATTTCAATATAACTAAATTTATATATACCTATTAAGGTTTTATTATTAAAAATATGTCTACAAGTCTCGGCATCGTACTGCGCACGAGAGACAAATGTATATCAAACAGTAAATAAGCGTCACCAGTAATTACACGTAAAAACTGAAAAACAGTAATTACGTGTAATCCCTAATTGTCTTAGAAATTACGTGTATTTACTAAAATTACTTAGGAATTACACGTAAATACTTGCAAAAAATTAAAGTTTTACACTTATTTACTGTAACATATATCAACAATAAGAGCATATTTTGCACACTACATGTATTTATTCACATCTATTGTTTATTTTCTGGAGATTGTTTGCATGATGGACTTTGAATTCCTCCTACAAACTTTGGGATAACCTTCGACCTCACTACATATTTCTGATTCAGATTTACTAGACTCCAAAACCGATCTGTATCGTGAGTACTCGTCCACATCCACGATCATATACTTAGACGCCGCTAACACCAATTTATTGTCGCCAATAAAAGAGTCTAGATCCATTTCATTTCTGGAAATAAAACAGTAGGCATTAGAACAAGTAGACATAAGAATATGCATTCAAAACTATAAATGACATTTTTCATTTTCAGATTAAAAATGTGTTTCTTGAACCCATGGTCTATAATCTGGAATTGATATTATCAACCAGCCATTAAACCTCTGTTAAATTCAAGTGCAAATGGACGGTGCTAATAGCATGGTACAACGTGCAGGCCCTGATGCTATACCATAAAAACCCAAGCTTCCTGTCAAATGTCAGTAACTTTATTTCTGTTACAAAACATATATATGAGGTGTCTTACTTCAGATTCGTCGGTTTAAATAACTAAATTCGTAAAGAACAATGGTGGTATACAATATTTATTGTTACTGGTGTTAAACAATATATTCATTGGATCCCTTATATTCACACCCTTTCAAAGATCAAAGAAGCTTTCAAATTAAGACCAAAAGAGGAAAGAATTTAATACAAAACAAATCTATGTTAAATTGATGGTAAAACAGACCACCAGAGTAAAATATCACAATAGAAATTGAAAATAATATTATTATACTTCCTGTAAGTTTCTGTAGTGATATTTGGTACTGTATTATTTTGGCATATTACCTAGGTAATATTTTGGCATATTACCTGAACAATTAGACACTCAGTATAATAATGATATTAATGTGGTCTTGTCCAGGTAATATGCCAAAATATTACCCAGGTCTGAGAGACATATTACTCTCTCCTTCCCATTCGGGTCGGGTAATATGTCTCTCAGACCTGGGTAATATTTTGGCATATTACCTGGACAAGACCACATTATTATATAAATGTTAGTACATGGCAAACGGACTATTCATTGCAGATGCATGAATAAACGGGAAAGATGGGATTGTTATCAATTATTAACACTATATTTCATTAGTATAGTAAACCTGATTTAACTCAGATCTCTTACTTGTTCCCCTTTCAATGTAACATAACAGTAAAGGGGATCAACTGACATTGAGTGAGTCATTGCTGTTTAACGCCAACTCAGCAATATTTCAGCCATATCATGGCGAGAACAAGTTAATTATATATATATAATTTTCAATGTGATCAACTGAGAAGATCTGATTTTATTCAGATTGCAATTATAGTATACCTTGAATTTTCTGGGTATTACAATTATAGTATACCTTGAATTTTCTGGGTATTACAATTATAGTATACCTGGAATTTTCTGGGTATTACAATTATAGTATACATTGAATGTTCTGGGTATTACAATTATAGTATACCTTGAATGTTCTGGGTATTACAATTATAGTATACCTTGAATGTTCTGGGTATTACAATTATAGTATACCTTGAATGTTCTGGGTATTACAATTATAGTATACATTGAATGTTCTGGGTATTACAATTATAGTATACCTTGAATGTTCTGGGTATTACAATTATAGTATACCTTGAATGTTCTGAGTATTACAATTATAGTATACCTTGAATGTTCTGGGTATTACAATTATAGTATACCTGGAATTTTCTGAGTATTACAATTATAGTATACCTTGAATGTTCTGGGTATTACACTTATAGTATACCTTGAATGTTCTGGGGGCCCGGGTGGCTCAATGAGTTAGGTCGCTGGATCTAACAACTCATACAAGACTATCACCAATACGGCGTGACTTCGCGCCCGGCTTTGTAAATTACAAAAAGGGTGTACTCGACTCGCAACCGCAAGTGATAAAGTTTACCAGTTGCTTGCCCATGGTCGGTGGTTCTCTCCGGGTACTCCGGCTTCCTCCTCCACTAAAACTGGTCGCCATGATATAACTGAAATATTGTTGAAAGTGGCGTTAAACACCAAAAATCAAAAATAAAACCTTGAATTTTCTGGGTATTACAATTATAATATACCTTGAATTTTCTGGGTTGTTGTACTTGCCAAACAAGGATAGTTTCATTGGCTTAGAATGTTGATATAACAGGAAGTATACTCTATTATCCGTACTGGATGTTGGTTGTGGTCCCTCATATTCTTTAATTGTAATACCATTAGAGAGGTCTCCGTTACGTATGTTAGTAACCATCCAGTTGGTGTATATTCGTGGTTCCGTCTCGTTGGCGTCAGTCCCTTCAGTATAGCCAGTTACCATCAGTAATGTGGCATAACCTATCACAAAAAACTATAGTAGTATTCAAGTGATCAATCCACGTGTTGATATATACGGGTAAGGGTTATATTATTTATTCAACAATATTTCAGTTATATCGTGGCGGTCAATTTTATTGGTGGAGGAAACCGGAGAAAACCACCGACCTGTAGCAAGTCACTGACAAACATTATCACATAATGTTTATCGAGTACACCTCGCCAGATTCGAACTCATAAAACGCCATAGGCACTAATTCCACAGGTAGTAGATCCAATTATTACCTAATAAAGTGTATTTTTCTGTTTTATTGAGTCAAATTTTAGTATTATATATTTTTCGCTATTAAAATAGGCCTGTCGATCTATTGCACTCCCGATGAACTATTGCACTGTGCAATATTCTGCACGTGGCGTCTATAGCACCCGAGTTGACCTTTGAACACGATTTCTGATGCGCTTTCAGTTTTGCAGATTGGCGAATCAAATAATTCGTTGTTTAATCGACTCGGAATTGGTCGTCTGCGGCATAAACAACAATGGCTGCACATGAAGCGGACCGGTTTCCGTCCATAAATGATGCCGATCTGGACGCAGATTATTAGGTAATAAATCTGTTATTTAATGGTTTCAGGTGCAATAGACTGGAACATTTGCACTTTGGTCCTGGGAATGACCAAATCTTTGGTCATTCCCAGGACATCAGGGCAAATATTCCAGTCTATTGCACCCGCAACCATTAAATAAATAAAAGAACCGCCTAGCGCATGAATGCGCGACGTATCCCCCCGCACTTGCATAATATTTAGTTTTATATATTTATAAAAGCATCCTTGCTGTCTTAATGTATAACATACTTACAAGCCACATGCAAAGATTATTCAAATCTATCCATGTTTACTAAAGTTATTACTTAAACAAGACACAATTCTCAAAATTGGTGATTTTTCAACCAAAAACTAAGATTTTCCCCAAAAACCCTTGCTTCAAATATTTCCATGTTCGAACCCATCCAAGATAATGATAATTTCAAGCCACATGCAAAAAAATATTCAAATCTATCCATGTTTACTCAAGTTATCGCGTAAACAAGACACAATTCTCAAAATTGGTGATTTTTCAACCAAAAACTAAGATTTCCCCCCAAAACTCTTGCTTCAAATATTTTCATGTTAGAACCCATCCAAGATAATGATAATTACAAGCCACATGCAAAAAATTATTCAAATCTATTCATATTTACTCAAGTTATCGCCTAAACAAGAAAGTGTGACGGACAGACATACAGACAGACAGACGGACAGACAGCCGCTATTACTATATCCCCTCACCGCTATCGCGGGGGGATAATAACGGAATACTATCATACGATCAAGTCCCTGTGGTGATGCGGTTTTAAATGGTATAGCTTTTTGTCTCTTTCTACGATTTGTCTATTGAATTTTGGAACTGTCGCGACAGTGTGATAATTTTGGAACTGTCACGACAGTGTGATAATTTTGGAACTGTCACGAAAGTGTGATAATTTTGGAACTGTCACGACAGTGTGATAATTTTGGAACTGTCGCGACAGTGTGATAATTTTGGAACTGTCACGACAGTGTGATAATTTTGGAACTGTCACGACAGTGTGATAATTTTTGCTTTACATTTATTGTTATAATGAAACCAGAACTAGTCACTTTTAGTTATAATGATAGACTACCACAAAATACCACACCGTCAGAACAGTTTAGAAATTCAAATCAGGAAAACGTATAAAATAGTCAAAATAATCGACATCCCTAATTATACGCATTTACATGACCTCTCCAGGGGGTGGGCGCACCCAGCGCGCCCCCCTTAAATTGGAAAAAATATGATTTTTTTGCGTAAAAACGTGATTCTTCACACGAAATACCCAAAAACAATTTCGCGCCTCGCTCCGCTCGGCGTGATTATTTTAAGTACGCCCCCTAACTTGAAATCCTGGATCTATCCCTGCTCTCACTCACCGCGCTTGGTAAAGGCACATCAATAAAGAAAGTGAAGTTTCAGTTAGCTTTATGATCCCATCATTCGCCTCTTGTCTAAGTGATGTTTAAACCTTTGTTTGCTAATAATACTACACTTAGTTGATACGATATCGTAGAGTCTGTGGTTCCTATGATGATTTTCTTGATAGAGGGTTGCTAAGCTAACAAGGAAGCTACTAAACCAAGGTTTCTTAAGTGTTTACGTTGCGGTTCCTACTGTGAATTGTTTCACAAATGACCACGAATACGTTCTGGTTGTTGCAATCATAACCCCGTCCTTTCCTCATTTATGACTTATCACCGGATTTGTAGCACAGGTACCACTAGAGGAGAAGGAACTGCGTCCTTTCTGGAACACACGAGTTTAATCTCGTTTGTTGTGGGATTTGTATTGCTCTATCTTTAATTTTCAGTGTAGTGTTTTATAGATCGTTGTTTGTCCTTTTGTCCTTTTTCGTTTGGTCATTATTTGTCTGTCCTTCGATTTACGGATACTGATTACCCCTTTGGTATCATGAAACGTTAGTATAATTCTATCAGATAAATGTACAACAGAACAGCTTACGGCTTAAGAAGAGTTTGAAGATATCAAAGCGGTAATCAGAATCCGTATACTAGTATCGTAGAACAGACAATACAATGGCCGAAAGAAAAATTACAAAAGGACAAACAACGATCTACAAAACATACACATAAAACTAAAGATCGAGTATCACAAACACGACTAAAACCCATGGGTGAACACAGGTGCTCCGGAAGGATAAGCAGTTCTTGCTCCATTAGTGGCACCCGTCGTGTAAATCTAGTTACAAACCTGGTAATAAGTCATAAATGAGGAAATGACGGGGTTATGATTGCAACAACCGGAACGTATTCTTGGTCATTTGTGACACAGATATTCCATAGCGGTCAACCAAGTCATGGTGGAGACGGTACAACTTTCGAAATGATGACTTCAACCTAATCAAGAGGAACCATTGGTTCAATAACGTCCTCGATAGCAGCAACCCTCTATCAAGGAAATCCTGATAGGAACCATATGCTCTGGGATATCGTATCAACTGATAGATATATACTCCATATGCAGGTGCTGCTGGAATATTGCTACATATTAATGGAAAGTTCACAATGGGAAAATTGAAATCATCTCTTTTGTCGTAAAGTTTCGTTCCTACCCGCCACTCACTGTCAATTTCGAGGTGTAGGTCAAGGTATGAAGCAGACATATCTGTATCTGTGGTATCCTTTATTTCAAGCTCAATGGAATAGATGCGGTCAACAAAATCACCAAATCTAGAAAATTGGCATATTAAAAATGAGTGAACTGAGCTTAAAACATAGGTCGTTTGTTCTAAACAAGTGGTGTTGTTGATGCCCTGATGCCGTAATCTATTGACACACTGTATTATATAGAATGCGCTAGTGTCCATTCTCTAGTTAAACTGTAATTTAAGCTAGTCAAGACTCCATATGATAAATTCTAAAAACTTGTGCTGACAAATTAAAAACTGGAGATAGAATTTATTCAAATTCTGTAATACCACGATTGCTGCATTCGTCTCAATAATGTAAGAAGAGTTTGAAGATACCAAAGGGGTAACCAGAATCCATAAATCGAAGAAGAACAGACAACACAATGGACAAAAAGAAAAGGGGCAAAGGACAACGATCTACAAAATATACACATAAAACTACAGATGGAGTAACACGAACCCCACTAAAAACCGGGGTGAACTCAGGTGCTCCGGTAGGGTAAGGAGTTTCTGCTCTCCTCCTAGTGGCACCATCATATTAATCTAGTTACAAATTTGAGTGAATATTACAATGTACAATGTTTCGACATTCACATGGTGTATTAGATATATTTAATATTGAAATTTACAGTTAATAATTAAATAAAGTACAAAGGTTTTCCCTCTCAGGTATATGTAACTGTAGCCGATTTTGGCAATCACGGTTAGATCCTTTAGTATCTTCAAACTCTTCTATATTATAGTAACGTTACCTTTGCGTTTTGATCCAATTTGTGTACCTTTCCATGTAACTTTCGGAACACTTGACGTTCGGACATCTGCACTTCGTACCTTAGCATCCGCTTCAGATGGAAGTGAAAAGGTCTTTTGTCTATAATGTATATGCATAAAACAAAATGAAATGAGAGATAATCATTTCTGTAAAGTATTGACAAAAAAATAAAAAATAAATTGTATAATAATGATGGTTCATATTTTATTAGGACTGTACAAATTAAAAACAAGAACATTGTAAAGACAAATTGGATCATGAAATTGTGGACCTTTGTGAAATAAAAAATTAATATTCATTGATTATTATTATTATAAAATATCTCTCTTTACAATATACAGTCAAACCTGCCTCAAAGGGCACCTCTATATAACAAATCACTGTCTATAAAGGGCAGCCTGATCTTTCCCATTAATGAATAGTGCATATAATTTTAACCTGTATATAAAGGGCAACTGCTCATAAAGGCCACATTTTCAGGTTCCCTTGAGTGCCCTTTATAGACAGGTTTGACTGTATTGGCCTTTTACTGACACGTGGATAACACTTGCATGGTTGCATCATCACACTAAGAGGTGAGGTTAGGACCCTAGTTTAATCTGTCACTTTTTAAGATTTTTTTTAATTGCATTTTGGAACTTCTTGACAGTGTGGTAGTTTTTCTTTTCATTTTACTAGAATGGAGGAATGGCGACAGAATATTCCATTCACGGGACTTTGATTGCAAACTATGATATTTCTCAACCTGTATTTATATGATTCTTCAAACAATAACTAACAATAACGTGATCGACTACCAACGCCGATCCAACAACGTCAAGAGCGTGAAAAAAGGAAAAGCGAGAAGAACACAGCTGGAGCACTTGTCTACAAGAATGACCATCAACTCGCAATACCAATAGATGGTAGCCACACGTAAAACCCAAATAACCAACTATGGCTGCCAATTTAAAAGTAAATAAAGTAAATTCATAAATGAAAGTTTTGTAGCGTTATAAATATAAAGGAACTTACGAATATGAGTATACTTGGCAACATGACGAGAATATGATTGGTCTAGGAGAATATTTGATAACAAGTTGGAACTTTGTTGGTGTTTCTTCTGAGCTGTCTGGCTGTTCAGGGGATGATTCAGCATTATCATCGTCACCTGAAGTTACATCATAAACTAAAATTAACAACATCATACAACAAACCGGAAGTTATTGTACCGGAAATTGGAAGAATCGGAGAAGCGATGATGAATAATGCACGTTCAAAATATCGCCAATTGTCCACCAATAACCTGACAAGGGAAATTACTCGTATAAATGCGCACTTTTATTTGAAACTACTCTGTGGCGTTCGTGTTGATCAAGCTTTAGTAGTGTTGTGTTGATCATTGTTTTTCCTTTTTCGTTTGGCCATTGCATTTCATGTCCTTCGACATACGGCTTCTGATTATCCTATTTGTATCTTCAATCTTTTCTTGTTTTATCAATTAACTGAATCGTTGTAAGATACATGTTGTTCACTTATTTGATTTCGCTTGTCATCTTGTCAACAGTTTTGATATTGACTCGGTGCTCATTTGCAAAATATATCATTTGATTTCAATCTACGTAGTCTGATCCATTGAATGCGTTAAGGTGGTGAAAGGTGCCATAAAGGTGCCAAAAAGGTGTAGAGTTACTGAAATACAATTAAAACTCAAAAACTGACTACCGGTAATACATATACTCATATAGATATAATTAACTTCCAAATAATGGGTACATTTTGGGTGTCGCGTGTGGAACAGGAACTGCTAACCCTTCCGGAGCACCTGAGTTCACTTAGTGTGCTTTGTGGTGCTCGATCTTTAGTTTTCTGTGTATTGTTTTTTTTTCTTTTTTCTTTTGGCCATTGTATTGCTTGTCCTTCTTCAATTTAAGGCCTCTGAAAACCGTTTTTGGGGTCTTCAATTGTTTTATCTGGTTTTGAAGCAAACTATAAATTATAGATTCGTACAACTATAGAGGTATCCTCTGCTTATTTTATGTTTTATGGACCATGGTATTGGTACCCCACATATTACTTGCAAACACTTGAGTGGCACAACCATAAAAACGTAGATATCTAATTTAGTGTGTCTGACACCTTTCTGGAATGACCTTCATCAGATACGCTCAAGTTCAAACCATTGGTAAATCAAATAATTCCAAGGTCCCTGGGAACAAGAAAGCAATAGAGCCTAAATATGATAGCCAAAATCGGCTAGGATTCAATTAGCAATGTATATGACATATACATGTATGTACATTTAAAAAATAAATTAGTAACCTTTGACCCTTCAAAGCTATTATATGAACTTACCAGCCAGTTGATCACAAGGAATATCTATTGGCCAGCTCAATCCATATTGAAGTAATGATGATTCGCATCCTTTCTGTACCTCCTCACAAAGCCGACGGGAAGGTAAAAATACCGGAGCATCTGGGTCTTCGGGGTCACATTTAGGGGCATAAAAAGCACAAAGTAGTTCTTGCAAACGTGGACTACATTTCATCTTCAATAATGGGAAGAACTGGTGTATTTCTAGACTAGCATCATCTTGTTTCGTATGACCTAAGACGTTCGGGAACATTGCCATTGTATATCCAATATCTTTACACATTGGTATTGTAACCGGTTCACACGTCTCCGTTACCGTCATCGACCCGGCAACACAAACCGCCACGAACACAAGTAAAACATACATTTTAATCACAAATAATCGGTATATGTATTATATGTGTCTGTGGTATCAATATTTGAAAACAAAGTAAATTTCGTTGTATATATAGATACATCCAAACACATTCTTGAACGTCCATCAATGGTATCTTTGGATATCACATCCGGTTTGTTGTATTGTTACTGCGTATGCTAATTGTATTGGTTGTTTAGTTGTTTAGGTGTTTTCCTGGACGATTTTAAATTTTAATCTGAATGTACTTCATTCTTAATGAATAGAGAAAGTTTATCTGCCGCTATTAAATTATATCTAGGGAGATAATCTATTTACTAACAAATATATTCATTATTATGTAATATTCGTTCATGTAATTGTATTATTTTAGGGTTAGAATAAATGACCTTTCACTCAAACTTGAGTCTTTTTTGTAATGCAAATCAAACTTCGCATCCTTGGCGTCTGTCGTTAGTGTTCAACTGGTTAAGGAATTTTGGCTGACAAAAAATATATTATCATCACAAGTTCAGTCCTCATGATGAACACCAGTTGTCCGGACTAAGACCAGTAAAACCTTGTTCGGACCAATAAATGTTTCAGCATTTATTTAGAACTATATAAAAATAAATTCAATAATTTGCTTCGGACCAGTAAATTCAAATTTTTATTTCGAGATCACATATTAAAGATGTTCAATGCCATTTTAGTCTTTAATTATCCCTCTGTGTGATTACGGAACATAAAGTATTATAACAGCTGATTTTAATCAGATAGGCTTTTAAATTAATTCTGCTTAAAAACTAATCATATAGAAACGGTTTTTATGTGTAGGAAGCTGGCCACCCTTCCAGAGCACATGAGTTCTTCCCCATCAAATTTTGGTTGGTATTAGTCTTGTTCATTTTTAGTTTTCTGTGTTCAGTACATGTATGTAGATAATGGCTGAGTAGACGGCGTCTGTTTCTCTTTTTACTATTATGATGTCGTTTTCTGTTGAAATGTTACTTTTTATCACGTTTTGCTATATTCTGACTTAATTAAGAAGAACAGTTTGAAGATACCTAAAAGATAATCAGAAACAAGGACACAACAATCATCCATTCATATAAGATTGGCGAGAATGAACAAAGTTTAGTGGTGTTCGTGTTGCGCGATTTATTGTTTTCTGTGTTGCATTTGATAGATCATTTCTTGTATTTTTGTCCTTTTTCTATTCACCACCATATTGTCTGTTCTTCTTCAACTTACGGCTTCTGATTACACCTTTGTCATCTTCAAATGTTTCTTGATTGTCTGTACTATAAAGTGGATTGATTATACTATTTCCTGGATAATGATTTCTTTTCACTTGAAAGTTCTGTATTTTATCTGGTCGACTTTTATCACAAAATCAGTCAAATTTGTTCGAGAGTTTTCAGAAACTATTGAGCAATTTCTGCTTTTAATATAAATCCTGGTTGGGTTTTAATATATCATGTCCCATAGAAATAGCGTGAAGGACTGGAGGATGCATACATCCGTACAAATATGATATAATAGACGAACTTTGTTGTCGTAAAAAAAGTAGTGCCTACATTATGAGAACGATTCACGGTTATTTGGTATTGTACAATCTAACTGGCCATGAAGGTCCGTCATGGTCGTGATCGTATGGTAGTTGGATTTACAACTAATATAATCAATTCGTATCAGCACTTAAAGTTGTGAGTTCGAATCCCGCTCATGACGGGGATGTACTCTATACAATATTATGTGATAAAGTGTGTGAGTGACTTGCGACAGGTCGGTGTCTTTCTCAGTGTACTCCGATTTGCTCCACCAATAAAACTGACCACGAAAGCTACTGAATCAATGGTTCCTATTTAGGTTTAGTGGAAGTCATCACTTCGAAAGTTTTACGGTCGCCACCATGACTTGGTTAACAGTTACTGAATATATGTGTCACAAATGACCACGGATATGTACTTGTCGTAAGCACTTACCGGTCCTTTCCTCATTTATGATTTACCACCAGCTTTGTAACTAATGTAACACAACGGACGCCACCATTGGAGAAGGAACTGCCTGTTCTTCCGGAGCACCTGAGTTCACCTCCGGGTTTTAGTGGGGTTCGTGTTGTTCGATCTGTAGCTTTCTGTGTAGTGTTTTGTAGATCATTGTTTGTCCCTTTGGTCGTATTTGTTTGGTCAATGCGTTGTCTGTCCTTTTTCGATTTACGGTTTCTGATTTCCTTTTTGATATCTTCAAACTCTTCTTAATGCTTACAGATAATTACAGAAGTCAAGAATATTCAATAAGAAAAATAGCGGAAACGCTAACTACACACAAACGATCATTGGCTGTTCCTATAAAATGTGTGTGTCTTGATATATAGCATAAGTGGAAAATCATTTGAATACAAACCTTGCAGGGATGTTTCTTGGACAACTTCCTATTTAAATACGTTGTTGTGTTTCGTAATCACGGGACGAAATTCGACACAGGAACATAATTATAAATGAAAAATCATTGGATGCGCATTATATGCTCAGGGAGACCTCTGGTTTAATAAAGCACAGGTGTATAAAGTAGATTTAAAACAAACATAAAACATATTACCTAGTGTATATAAAATGAAGGTAAAAGAATGCGGAGATTCGTTGTTCAATGCCTATACGTTTTATTTTTAGAAATTAATGTATCATGGCTTTCAATAAGGAAAGGATTTACGCAATAACTCATACCATGATCAGGTAATTGGCATTTTATGTTTTACCGGTGTTGTTTTGTCTAATCCGCATTTTCAATTTCAGAATAGTTCTCCGATGTTGTATCCGGATATTCAATTGTTGCATAGTTCTCCGATGTAGTATTTGGCAAGACACACAATGGTCCATCAAACACTACACTGAAAACAACAGATTGAACAGGACGAACCCTACTAGAAATCGTCGGTGAAATCTGGTGTTCCTGACGTGTTAGCAGTTACTTCTCCACTATTGATACCCGTCGTGTTACTAATGCTAAAAATCTCGTGATAAGTCACAAATGATGACAGAAGGGCGAGATTGGGACTTCAACTACGACAAGCGGACCATGTACATGGTCATCTGTGACGCGGATATTCCGTTACTTCACGTCTTCAGAACTACTCACAACAAAACATACTATTCTACTTATCTCCAAACAATAAATGTTTATACCAAAATGTCAACTTCGTGTTAAACAAAGGACACGTAAGATGTAAAAAAAACAAAAAAAAAACAGTTCCCACATTTTAATAAATGCGTGTAGATCCATCATAATAATAAAATCACTCCCAATAGTAACGAGATTCACACAGTTTACTTAGAAATCCTTTCCCAGGTTTGAATTGATCCAAGATTCATATATTAAGCAGCAATCTCTTCTGAATCTGGTAAAAATGAAGAAAAATATACTTGATTTAGTATACATGTATATTTATTACTGCAATTTACAATTCCTAAATAATGTAATTATTAATAAAACTAAGGTTCTCCTCCACCTATTTTAGCTATACTTTTTAGGCCCTTTGGTTTTATTGCTCCAAAAACTTTAATTTATTTGGCTTTCCATTCTTTCGATTTTGAGCGTACCTGATGAAGGTTAATCCAGAAATGTGTCATGCGCACTGATATCTACGTTTTTATTAGCACTATAAATAAAAACTAGAGAAATACAAATATATTTAAATTAATAAAATTGGGAGATGAAAAAAGCGAAGCTCATTGAAATGATGTTAGATTCTTTACCTAATATATTATGGGGGCCGTCGTGGTCGTGATCTTATGGTAGTTGGATTTACAGCTACCTGTACAATCAGTGCCTATCACCACTAAAGTTGCGAGTTCGAATCCCGTTCATGGAGAAGTGTACTCGATAAACATTATGTGATCAAGTTTGTCAGTGACTTGTGACAGGTCGGTGGTTTTCTCTGCATGGGTAATCCGGTTTCCTCCACCAATAAAACTGATCGGCATGAATTAGTTAAACTGAAATATTGTTGAAAGTGGCGTTAAGCACCATAAAACCAACCAACCAACCAATCAAATATATTACATATATGGTGGCCGTCGTGGTCGTATGGTAGTTGGATTTACAACTACCTGAACAATCACTGCCTATCACAACTGTAAAGTTGTGTGTATTCGAATTCCGCTCATGTCGAGATGTACTTGATACAGACAATATCTGATAAAAGTTTGTCAGTGACTTGCAACAGGTCGGTGGTTTTGTCCGGGTACTTAATTTACCTACATCAATAAAACTGACCGCCACAATATAACTGAAATATTGTTGAGAGTGGCTTTAAATACCATAGCTCCTTACTATATTACAAATACGTCTTATCTGATAGTTATATCTTTTGAATTATTTCCGAACGGGAAATGTTTTGAGAAAATAGTTGTCATTGTTGTGCAATATGCTATAGTCAATAAAATTCTAATGGTCGGGATTATTGTAACCAAACGTCAAAAAATGTCAAAATCAATGTTTTGTAAATGGAATGTTTAAAATAAATATATTATATGGAAATTTAATTGGAATGAAATAGATCATGAATAATGACAAACGTTCAAAGTTCACACAGTATTAATTCTACAGCATCAAGGCATTAATGGCTGCATTTACGAGGCGCCGTTTTACTATTTATTCGCTATTTGTTTATTATAAAAACAAAGAGAGAATTTCTGATAGCGAATAATCCGTTTTTATATTTTAGAAAATCTATTTTAATATCAGAAAGTCAATTTTTTTTATATCAGAAAATAACTTTTTGATATCAGAAAAAATATTTTATTGATATCAGAAAATCTGTTTTTTAATATCAGAATATCTTCTCTCTTTTTTTTTTTATCTTAGAACATCTATTTTTTTAAATAAGAAAATCCATTGTTTGATATCAGGAAATCCTTTTTTGTCATATCAGACAATCATGTCATATATCAAAAATGTTTATCTGATACAAAAAATGAATTTCCTTATAATAACCTTCGGGGTGAGTGAGTGATTGTGGTTTAACGCCAAATCAACAATTTTCAGCTATATCATGGCGAGACTAAGTTACATTTCGATGAGAGATGATCATAACTATCTCTTTATACTAGACCAATACCATTGGTTTGATTTTTATATTGCTAAATCACAGAAACAACAGTCCGCGGTAGACATGTCGTTCCACTCGGACATATTATCCTGATTCCTAGCCAACCAGTCTTTGTTCTTACTCGTAAATGCTTCGTGCTTAACGGAGAAGCAGCAAATACATATTTCATAGTCTTTGTCTGACCAAACTGAGACTAGAACCCACGATCTACCGCACTCGAGGTAGTCTTTGTTTGACCAAACTGGGACTAGAACCCACGATCTACCGCACTCGAGGTAGTCTTTGTCTGACCAAACTGGGACTAGAACCCACGATCTACCGCACTCGAGGTAGTCTTTGGTTTGACCAAACTGGGACTAGAACCCACGATCTACCGCACTCGAGGTAGTCTTTGTTTGACCAAACTGGGACTAGAACCCACGATCTACCGCACTCGAGGTAGTCTTTGTCTGACCAAACTGGGACTAGAACCCACGATCTACCGCACTCGAGGTAGTCTTTGGTTTGACCAAACTGGGACTAGAACCCACGATCTACCGCACTCGAGGTAGTCTTTGGTTTGACCAAACTGGGACTAGAACCCACGATCTACCGCACTCGAGACGGGCACGCTGACCATTACAACACTGATGCGGTTCACCTTCGGTCTTGGCGAGCTAATGATAACTTGCTAAGCATTGAACATGAATATCTCCGTTTGATTGTACGTTTTACTGGTACCATTTTGTCTATCCACACTTTGTTTTTTTGTCATGTTCCTTTGTTTACTTTTTAATTACCTTATTTAAGCAATTGAACCCACCAAGTTATAAAAAAACTGATAAAATTAGTAGTTTTTGTTCTCAAGCAGTTCTTGCGAATGTTATGCATAAACGTTACGAATACCGAAAGGGCAATCAAAAATGGACAATTCAGAGAAACTGGCAAAATAGGGAACACAAGACGAAGACAAACAGAACAAAAACACAACTCAATATGTGTTGGACACCACTATACACAAACAAACACAAATAATGTAAATAAGACATGAGCCCTCCTACAAACAACTGCAGGTAAAGACGAACCGAACATCGTTTTTATACGACAGACGTCAATGGTGTTAATTGTTTTCTAATGAAGCTAATTAAATGATATTATACTTACGACGAAAATTTTCACACGCCATCTTGTCTGGCCAGTAGAAACCATACATGTTCATCAATGGTTGGCATCCATCGCGTGCCTTTTGACACAGTTGTCGTGTAGGTAACACCAGCTCGATACCAACTTCATTCGGATCACATTTTGGAACGTACAAAGCACAGATAAACTCTTTCAAATGCTCACTGCAGTTAATTTCCACTAATGGATAAAACTGGTGAGCTTCCATTCCCGCCTCCGCCTGACTGGCATGGCCCAAGCTGTTAGGGAACTGTGTCATTGTGTAACCGATATCTTTACACATTGGTACTGTTATAGGTTCACATGATTTACCTTCAGCTATAGAAACAACACCATTAATCATTATTATATGATTTATTCTTATCTTACAAGAAGGAGGGTAGGGCACCATTAACAAGTTTAACCCCGACACACGTTTGTGCTTGCTTAAATCCATGACTTCAATTTCTAATATCATATGTCGATGTCTGTTTTGTGTTTAATGAGGTTTAGAGGTGAGAGGTGATTGTTAGTTTTGTTGATATTGTTTGGAATTGTTGACCATCACTGTTTAAACTTTCTTTAGGTGAGAGGTAATTGTTGGTTTTGTTGATGTCAATGTAATTGATGACCATCACTGTTTAAACTTTCTGTAGGTGAGAGATGTTCGTTCGTTTTGTTGATATTGGTGGAATTGTTGTCCATCACTGTTTAGACTTTCTTTTCATAACGATGTTTATTTTCACAGAACCAACAACGAATCATTTAATATAATTCAATACGTTTTTGCAATTATGCAGTCAGTACCTATCACCACTAAACTTGTGATTTCGAATCCCACCCAGGCGAGTTGTACTCGATACAAATTATGTGGTAAAGTTTGACAGTGACTTACGACAGGTCGGTGATTTTGTCCTGTTTTCTATCATCATGATATAACTGAAATAATGTTGAAAGTGGCGTTAAGCCCCATAACCCCAACCCTAACCCCATCCTCTCTTGATTTGAATATATTTTGGACCTGGATGTCTGAGTGGTTAATGTCATGAAGTTCAGATCACAAGTCTAACATTATGACGTCCCGACACCCAACTGAAGTGTTAAGTTTTTTTTATCTCAATATGTCTTGAAGTAGTGATGAAATAGCTGAAGAACTGCTGAAAGTGACTAAAGTGATAAAAACGGAGATATCTAATTTAATGCATATGGAGCTATTCTGGAATAATCTTCATCAGCAGGATTGCGAAGGTTTTGTGAAAAACTAAACTGAAAGGCTAAGATTAACAGGAAGGCTAATATCGTCTAATAATGTCACCTATGTTTAAGGAGACTGAACTTATTTTTGATAAATTACAGTATTCAGTAATCTCCATAAACGTTAAAAGTTGACATTATAATTTTATCAGTGATATTCAAAACGTTTAATGGGTTATTATCACGTGCATGACTGAAACTATATGTCATTGTTTATTCTGATATGTAATTAAAATGAAGACGAACAAAATACAACAAATAAATACCACACTATCGTAACAGTTCCAAAATACAATAGAAATATTGTAGAAAGAGTCAAAATTGATATCCCTAATAACAAATACATGACCGCTCGCTTTCCTGTGTAGGTATTAGGTAAAACAGTGGCGGAGTTAAACTAGTTTCTATAACCAAACTAAATGTAATATAATAATAATAATATCTGTACTCGATGTAACATACGTTTATTTTAATTATCCCTGGGGATATGTCCCTGCTGGTGGACTATTAGTGCAAGAGGGTAGGTAGAACGCGCCCAGTAGCCAGTATTTCGACACTGACAGGGTTTATTAGATATGTCTATTATTTGAAATGGATAGTTCTTAAATATTATTTTAAGAAAAATAATTCATGGAAACTATGAAGTACCGTGGTTTTTAACATGGGTTGGCAGATATTAGCATTTCATCCGAGGGATAGATGTCCTGTATAAATAGAATACGCATGTGCGAATTGAAATATATCGGAGGTTTTATCACTGCATTTTCCATATAGCCAATGAAGGACATAATGTTAGAATTATTAATAAAGCTAAGGTTCGCTGAACTCAGGCATTAGATGAACTCAGCCGATTTTTATCATCTTGTTAAGGAACTTTTGATTTCTTTCTCTCAAAAACTTCTATTTTTTTTTGCTTTTAAATAATTTGATCGTGAGCGTACCTTATTAGGCTAATTCCAGAAGCACGTCGTGTCCACTAGATTACAATGTATACGTTTTTATCTAACCTGTGTCATTTGTGTTGACAAATATGTCTGTAAAGACAATTGTTATAAAACAAATAACACTACTAATCAGTGCCTATTACCACTAAAGTTGTGAGTTCGAATCCCGCTGAAGGCGAGGTGAACACAATACAACTTTATGCGATAAAGTTTGTCAGTGACTTACGACAGTTCAGTGGTTTTCTCTGATTTCCTCCACCAATTAAAAGGACCTCCACGATAAAACTGAAAATGTTGTTGGAAGTTAAATATCACAACACATAACCTTCCTAACAATTAACATACAATTTATTCTTATAGTATTTGTCATTGTGAACTACTACTACTACTTACTTATAACTGTTGGGGTTGGCGTGGAGAGGAACACAGGTGCCCGCGAAAGGCAAACAGATCCTGCCTCACATAAGTCACCCGTGATGTTACTTATATGATCAATATGTGTCGGACACCACTATACACAAACCAACAGAACTGATAGAAGTATGATTTAACGATTATCAAGCTTACCATGGATGTTTTCACACTTCATCTTGTCTGGCCAGTAGAAACCATACCAGTTCATTAATTGTTCGCACCCATCACGTGCCTTTTGACACAATTCCTGTGAAGGTAAAACCAGATCTGTTCCTACTTCATTCGGATCACATTTTGGAACGTACAAAGCACAGATAAACTCTTTCAAATACTCACTGCAGTTCACCTCCACAAATGGATCCAAGTGATAAACGTCTATCCCCGCTTCCTCCTGACTGGTGTGGCCTAAGCTGTTAGGGAACTGTGTCATTGTGTAACCGATATCTTTACACATCGGTACCGTTATAGGTTCACATGATTTACCTTCAGCTATATAGAGATAATACCATTAATTACTGCATGGTCCATTCTCATGTTGAATTACTCATACACCATACTAGTGTAGAAGGAGTTGTTTACTCTTCCACAACATCCGAGCCGCAATCCCCCTCGTCATTATTACAAAGTTGATTCTCATCTTAAATTTCGGAGACATCTACTTCGGATTTTAATAAGTATTATCTTCCTATTGTAAATATATAACAAAAATTAGTGGAACAGGAACTGCTTCCCTTCCGGAGCACCTGAGTTCACCTCCTGTTTTTGTTTTGTTGGCTTCGTTTTGGTCAATCTTTAGTTTTCTGTGTAGTGTTTCGTAGATCATTGGCCTCTTAATGCACGTGTATCGTTAATGGAATAACCACCACCAGGTATAGTCCTATTTAAAAGATTGGAAAGTCAAATAATACTAACATCTTCGAGAGCACCCGAGCGGAAGGCCGTACACAGGATAGCCAAAATAGCGAAAATAACACGACGGGATAACTAGTGGAATAGGAACTGCTTACCCTTCCGGAGCACCTTAGCTCATCCCCGGTTTTCAGTGGGGATCGTGTTGCTCAGTCTTTAGTTTTCTATGTAGTGTTTTACCGATCGTACTTTGTCCTTTTTTGATTGGCCACTGTCTTGTCTGTCCTTCGATCGACGGCTTCTGATCGCCCCTTTAATATCTTTAAGCTGTTCTTATTTAAGCCTACAGAAGATTGACATTAGTTTTGTTTGGAAATTTACGTTATTCACGAGCCTCTATAAACGTTAAAAGTTGACATTATAACTTCATAATTAATATTTGATTTTAAATGGGCTATTATCACATAAATTACTAACATTAAAGGTCATTTTTTGAAATTCTGATATGTAATTATATTTGTACTCAATGCAACCTTATATGATCAATTGTACGCATCATGTGAACACTGCTTATAAATGGCATAAATAAACTTTTAAATTCTATGGTAGGCGCGAATACAAACGTAGATATCTAATTTAGTGCACACGACGCGTTTCTGGAATAACTTCATCATGTACGCTTAAAATCGAAAGATTGGAAAGCCACATAATTTAAAGTTTTGGGAGCAATAAAACAAAGGGCCTAAACAGGATAACCAAAATCGGCTTATAGGTAACCTGTGCTTGAGGGAGGAGAATCTTAGTTTTATTAGCGAAATGAAATTGCCTTGCTTATGATATTAATGAAACTACTAACCAAATGTTATAAGTTTGTTTTTGCGATTATTAAGCTTACCAGGAAAATTTTCACACTTCATCCTCTCTGGCCATTCAAAACCAAACTTGTTCATCAATGGTTCACACCCGTCACGTGACTTTTGACAAAGTTGTTGCTTAGGTAACACCAGGTCTGTGCTAGCTTCATTCGGATCACATTTTGGAAAATATAAAGCACATATAAACTCTTTCAAATGTTCACTGCAGTTAATTTTCACTAATGGATAAAACTGGTGAGCTTCTATCCCCGCTTCCTCTTGTCTGGTATGGCCTAAGCTGTTTGGAAAATGTGTCATTGCGTAACCGATATCTTTACACATTGGTACTGTTATAGGTTCACATGATTTACCTTCAGCTATGGAAATAATATCATTTATTATTAAAGAATTGATTCTCATCTTATTTTAGGAGACATCTACTGCGAACTTTTGATAATTATTATCTACATGTTGTAAATATATAGCAAAAACTTAGTAGATTAGGAAATGCATCCCTCCCGGAGCACCTGAGTTCACCTCCTGTTTTATGTGTAATGCTTTGTAGATCATTATTTGTTCTTATCCTTTTGGACATTGTATTATCTGTCCGTCTTCGATTGGCAACATCTAATTACCTCTTTAGTATCTGTAAACTTTTCAAACTCGATAATGGTGAAGATTTCCAGTGGCAGATACATAGAACCGCTCATAATGCGCGTAGGTGGGGAGGGGAGGGGCGGGGATAGGAGATGGACTATAGACCATAGTGGACGCTGTTTCTGAGAGAATCAAGTTCCTTGCAGATTGAAGACCTTTTTGTACATTTCTAAAAATAATATTTGCTTTGTAGCCGGCACTTTAGATCCCGTACTAGGTCCCTCCCTACTGTTGATTAATTTCATAAATCAAAGCCTCCGCTTTTCAAGGATAACCTCAAATTAGGTGTCATTTTGACAAGAGTAGATTTTCAAGAGACGATACTAATTTAAAAGTGTTAACGACCGACGTTATATTTACAAACGGACGACTGACACTAAGAATCAATGTGTCCGTCGTCCGTTTGTAAATAAAACCATACTCGAGATTATCAAATGTGAGCTAAATACGATCGATATATAGTTTATTCTTAAGTATTTTCATAGTTCAGTGGTTTTATCCGGGTACTCCTGTTTCCTGCACCAATAAAACTGACCGCCATGATATAGCTGAAATATTATTAAAAGTTGTGTTAAGCACCATAACCCACCCCCTAACCCTATTTATGAAAGCTATAAATGCAGACTAAATCCTAAGTTAGGTATAAAATGGTGTTGTTTTGCTTATTATCGTAATGCAAATACAAAATAAATGTACAGCAAAATAATGTTATCATATGCTGGATGTTTGATTAGATAATTATCAATCTTACCAGGAAAATTTTCACACTCCATGGAACCTCCCCAGTAGAAACCATATTTGTTCAGCAATGATTCACATTCATCGCGTGCGTCTTGGCACAATTTCCGCTTAGGTAACACCAGGTCCGTACCAACTTCAGTCGGATCACATTTTGGAACATATAAAGCACATATAAATTCCTTAAAATGCTTATCACATGTCGCCTCCACGAACGGGTAAAATTGATGAGCTTCTAACCCCGCCTCCGCCTGACTGATGTGGCCCAAACTGTTAGGGAACTGTGTCATTGTGTAACCGATATCTTTACACATCGGTACCGTTATAGGTTCACATGATTTACCTTCAGCTACAGAAATTAACAAAATAATAAGTACTAAAATGACGATTCTCATATTTATATTATCTTACGTTCTACTGCGATGCACTACCTCCACCAGTTTAAAATGGTTGCCCTTAATATATATATTAAGTATATATAAAATAATTTTGATATTAAAAACGTGGAAAATAATAGTGATATTTAATTATAATTTGGTCATTACCAGATAGAGCATACTTATACCAATAGTTCTACATTATGAATCATAATAATTTACTATTAGCGTCATATTTAACTCTATAAAACACCCAAACTATTTCTTACTAGACGGGTGAAGCAGAATTTTAAACATTGAGTCGAAACGAAGTATTTCTCTCACAATGTATAAATGACATCAAACCCCCGTCTTTAATATCAGATACAAACGGTTGGAGTACAGGGATGCCATTACCATAATATGACCATGAAAAAACGTATCATCGGAAAATGTGAATGAATAGACTGTACACTGGTGATCTTCCTCAGAACTTTTATCAAAAACTTTGACTTTCTATCATTCTAAGATAGTAACACTACTAGTACTAATATCAGATTGTACGAAGACCTTTTCTATAAGAACAGTTTTAAAGTACAATGATCGACTGAACACTACACAGAAAACAAGAACCCCACTAAAATCCAGGGGTGAATAAAAACATGAACCCCACTAAAATCCTGGGGTGAATAAAAACATGAACCCCACTAAAATCCGGGGGTGTTGCCAGTTTCTATGGATTGTCCGTTCTTGATTGCCCCTTCGATTTTCTCTAGCTTTTATTCATGATTCACAAGCTCTGGAATATTTTATCAATTAAGAGATATATACTTCATATTCAGGAGCTGTTAAAATGTTGCTACATAGAAATAGAAAATTCACGATAGGAAAATTGAAATCATATTTTTTGTGATGAAGTTTCGTACTTGAGCTTTGAAGAAGATCTGACGTTATCTGTGGTATTCTTTATTACAAGTCAACAGGAAAGATGCAATAAATATAACGAGCAGTCACCAAACTTGGAATTATTTTATGACAGAACATCATATACTAACTGAACAAGGTCACATATACACAAAGGAAGAGAGCCTTCTAATAATAGTTGCGTTATTCAAAGACTGTTAGTTTCAATTAAAAATATATCCAATCAACTATGCACCGAACTATTGACCACTAGACGGGTGATACCTTCGGAGACTGATAGTCCACCAGCAAATGTATTGAGCCAGTGATAGTAATAAAAACATAGATCTAATTTCGTTCTGAAGACGCACTATTTTTTTTTATTTATAAACGTCATCGGGTTTATGTGTCCAAACCTCCCTTCTTAGTGAAATGATGCGGCCATGCACATGTGAGTAAATTTTACTAAAATGCCAACCCTAACGTAAAACGGGAAGAAAGAACATGGCGTCCTGATCTTGGACTTGATCAATAGGTCAACTTGTGACTCATTGCATTAAACACTATAACCTTAACCAGAGGACACTACTCAAGTATTGTACGGTGTTAACATATCTCAAATTTATACTATGTCACTTTTATGTTCACAACTGCGTTCTCATAATTTTCTTTCCTTTGTTTAGTGCCACTTTGTGAATCTTGTGGATCGCATTTGAAAAGTTTAGAGAGATAGAATGCTTGTAACATTGCTAAATTATCGTGTATGATGAAATACTATAGTCTAGTCATAAATGTCAAAGGGTGTGAATGGTATGTGTGTGTAGTGTTTGGTGAATACGGAATGTTGTTTCTGGAATGAGGAATAGTGTAAGTGGTAATAGAGAACAGTATATGGTGTATGTAAAAAATGAATATTGGAATGGTTTACATATATTGTAACATTAGTGAATTTAAATTGGTTAAAAATAATGTTATTTCCGGCTTAATTCATTTTCTTATTTTTATCAAATTCAACAACACCCCAAGCTGACAATAGTAAATAGTGTAACGTAAATGTTTTTTTTAAGTGAAGAATGGCGTTTGTAACTAGATTAACACGACGGGTGCCACTAGGGGAGCAGGAACTTCACCATTCCGGAGTATCTTTTTCTCCGCCTAGGGTTTTTGTGGGGTTCGTGTTACTCGATCTTTAGTTTTATGTGTATGTTTTGTAGATCGTTGTTTGTCCTTTTGTACTTTTTCCTTTTGTTCATTGTGTTGTCAGTCCTGCCTCGATTTACGGATTCTGATTACCCCTTTGGTATCCTCAAACTCTTCTTACGTAGAATTGTCTAAATGGTTTATGTGTATGGTATAATGGTGTAAGTAGTAATGTTAAGCGTTTCAAATACTGTACATAAGCTTACTGTCATGTCGCCGTGCTGATTTACATCACGTGACAAAAAATGGCTACCTTTTCGAACCCCGCCGCAAATGACTGAATGATATTTCGGTTGTATTAACATTGTATTCAATTAAATATATCAGGGAGAGAGAGGAGGGGGCCTCGTGGCTGTGCAATATGGTGGTTGGTTTCCTCCACCAATAAAACTGACAGACAGATATAACTTAAATATTGTTGAAAGTTATGTTAAACGCAATAACCCTTACGCATAATTCATAACCCTTAATTCAATGGTAATGGCAGCAGGCAAAATATATCGTAATGTCATATCTCTTGCGTTTTAATTATACTAAAATATGTTAAAAATGAAATCAAGGTAAAACAATACTATAACATTGTGAAATTAAAGCCATGATTGTTTTTTTTTGTTTGTAATATTAAAAAAAAAATGTATCAACGGTTGACAGAATAAGTCGCCATTGTTCCATCACAGTGATCAGGGAAATCACCAACACTGCTACACACTTCTTGTTCAGACCCAGAAAATTCATTGACGTCTTGGAATCGTACATATTCATCAATGTCAACTTTCATCTTTGTGGTGGCTGTTAGAAGAACTTCATTATTTCTGAACAATTCACCCAAATCAAGTCGATATCTGATAAATAATAATAAAAAAAATATTGATATTATTATGAAAGGAAAGTTTAAGCAGTGATGGCCAACCATTCCATGCTTAAATTGGCGTTAAACACCAATCAATCAAATAAATCAGTCAATCAATCAATCAATCAATTATTCCCAAAAAATATTGATATTATTATGAAAAGAAAGTTTAAGCAGTGATGGCCAATCAATCATATAAATAAATAAATCAATCAATTATTCCACAAATGTCAAGTTAATTAAACCTTATATTAAATATAAATGATAAATCGTTCTATAGACATGACAAATACCAATATTTAAGTTCAATGCAGCAGATGTACATTTCTGTATTGCAAAAGTTGAAATCACCCCTTCGAAAGGTTTATTATCGTCATCCTGGCGTTCTGAACCGTTGTGGAATGTATGTGTCACATATGACCAGGGATGTGTTTCGTTTGTCGAAGTAATTCCGATTCTCATTCATGACTTATCAACGGATTTTTAAAATGAGTAACATGGCGCCACAAATATTTTCGTCGTTTTTGTTTTGGCCGTTGTGTTTTTGTCTTACTATTTACGGCTCCTGATACCACTTTGGTATCTCCATTTTTTTCACCATTTATGTTTCTACATAAAATGTTGGAAGGTAAAACGAACAGTAAGTAATAAAAATTCAAAATCTACAACCAGGACCAGTTAAGGCTATCTATGACTATGATAGATAAAACTACAGCATTACTGCCTTGCATGTAGAAGGAAAACCTTTCATGTAGTTTTAGCAATGACCTGGACTTATTTTTGTTCGTAAATCATATAGTTTATACTATGCATATACTGTACCTGGAATTTGGCGGATTTGTGGATTTTCCGGAAGTGAAAATATCAACTGGTTTGACATGTTCATACAACAGGAAGTGGTAGGTGTCGCTAGTAGCAATCGATGGTCTTGGTCCTTCGTACTCTTTAATTGTAATACCGGAAGCGACGTCTTCATTTACTATATTGAGTACCATCCAATTAACATATAGCTGTTTATCTGATAGAGTTTCCATGTAATGGTTTACCATCAATAAACTCGTGTACTTTCCTAACAAAAAGAAGCATAAACTTTTACAAACGTTAGAGAAAACCGAAGGGACATTCAAGAATGGACAATCCAAAGACATAGTCAACATTGGATGCACAAGACACAGGACAAAGACACACAAGACAGAAATAACATAAATCAGCTTTATTGTTGCACAAACTATTAATTAGGACTGGTCCCCGTCCCATGTTGATCGGTGCACAGAGAGGCGCTTGCCACATGAGCATTGATTTGCCTGGTTCGGGTACCATGTCTTATTGTGTGCTTTATTTGCTTGTACACGTATGTCTATTTTATAGTTGAATTGTTTTATATATATTATAGTCGGTTAAAGAGCTCATCAGAGCTCATGTTTTATATATATTATAGTCGGTTAAAGAGCTCATCAGAGCTCATGTTTTGCTTGTTAACTGTACATATATGCCGACTTTAAATAAAATTTACTTTACTTTTTATCATTTTTATGTGAAGCTCATATTCCACCTGTTGTTAATTACTTTTACCTGCTGGGGACAGAGTAGGAATATTTTCCGAAACTACTTTTCAAAGGTACCAAATAGCTTAAGTTAGATGTCAATGCACGTTTTTATATAACTTTAAAATCTCATGATTAATGGGCGAACAACATACGTATCATTACCATATTTGTCAGTCATACGAAATAATTAGGTACACTCTTCTTTTTATGAATGGGTGTAAATCGGGACCACGGAATACGGCCTTAAAAATATTATTCACTGACAATTAATTGAACAATTACCATCAATATAATCAACGCCATCTATAACTTTTTCAATGGTTACTTCCGGAGACGATGTAGTTCTAACGTCGGCAGTTTTGACGAAAAGTTCAGCGTCTGGGCTCACATTTATCACTTTATTACTGAAATAAAATTGTTATGTATAAGCTATCCATATTTATATTCATCATATGATGCTTATCAATTTCTAAAAAAACAACAACCGTATTTCTACAACAATCTAATTTGAAACTCAAATTAAAAAGTTTGAAACGCATATGCTATGCAATATGATTAAACAGAGCATGTAAAGTATATTTCATTCTGAGTATCTGTGAAACTGACAAATTAACATAGATGTGGTATTTATCGGTTACCGCTTATTTTGAATTATGCCCATATTGTAAACGGTACTGCTATGATTATGCAATGGTGTCACTAATGGGACAGGTACTGCGGGGCATTCCACTAATGGGACAGGTACTGCGGGGCATTCCACTAATGGGACAGGTACTGCGGGGCATTCCACTAATGGGACAAGTACTGCGGGGCATTCTAGAGCATCTGTTTTTAGCTGGATTCTTGTTTCTCAATCATTAGCGCTCTGTGTTGTGCTTTTTAATTGATTGTTTGTCTTATAGTCCGTTTTCTTTTTGGCCCTTGCATTGTCTGTCCTTCTATGAGAGTTGACATTTTACCCACATGTGGGATAAACTTACATGACCCCCCATCATTTCACTAAGAGGGGCGATTTAGGTCCATAAAACTTATTAATCCCGACACTTTCTATTGACGTGTTTGTACCAAATCATAAAAGTGGGCGGTCATGTATTTGTGTGTTAGGGGTCAGAGGTCATGTATTTGTGTGTTAGGGGTCAGAGGTCATGTATTTTTGTGTTAGATATATCGAATTTGCCTCGTTCCACATTTTTTTTATTGGAATTTGGAACTGCTCTCACAGAGTGGCATATTTTGTTTTTCATTTTATTCAAATTGACAAGGGTCATTTTAAAATGTGCCATACATTACACTTATAATATTAGATCAAATGCACATCAGACTTCACTGTTTTTCTAAGTATATAAAACATATACAAACAATGTAATATGATATTTATAATTAATTGTACAATAATACTTAATAAGAGTAATAAACAAAAACTTACGTATAATAGTAAACACCACAACACGATGGAAACGTGATACTTCGTGGAGAAAACAGAATGTTTATTTTATGGTTCGGATGAGGTAAATCGAAAGTAGAAGGTATATTGAGAGGTTTCCGAACTGATGGGTAAACAGTTTTCTTGTTGCCATGCCTACCTGTAATGAATGTTTGCATATTTATTTAAAAAATTAAAGACGGGTTAAAATAGCCAAATAAATCATTTTGATTTAATAATTTCATTACTCTAATTCCGAGCCAACCAGTCTCAGCTCCTACTCTATAAAACTGCGTGGTTTGCGGAGAAGCAGTGAATGCTGTTTGTTTTGCGTATTCGTGGTGTCCAACATTTTGTTCTATTATATGTCTTTACGTGCTTGATATTATGTTCTGATAAGGGTAATAACACAATTACCGAACACAGAGCAATCTTCCAAAGGGAAAGTAAAAACTCATAAATCAATAAACAGACAAAATCAGTCAACAACCGGGAAACTGGGAAACCGCAATGGCCCTGACTTGGTACAGGCATGTCTAAAGAAATGGTGGATTGAATCAGATTTTACGGCGCCAACCTCTCGCTTCCATTACGGATGTCCGTTACGATTTCTGCATGAAAAAAGATGTGCGGTTAATCTTTACCTCCAGTTGTTTGCAGGAGTGTTTAATTTATGCTATCCGTGTTTGCTTGCGTATAGCGATATTGATTATTTGAGTAACACGACGGGTGTCTTTACCTCCAGTTGTTTGCAGGAGGGTTTAAGTTATGTTATCCGTGTTTGCTTGCGTATAGCGATGTTGATTATTTGAGTAACACGACGAGTGTCTTATAAGAGGCAGGAATTTTGCGAGCATCTAGATTCACCGGGTATTTGGTGGGGTCCGTGTTACTAATCTGCTTAGTTTTCTGTGTTGTGTTTTGTTTCGTTTTGTTTTGTCTTTGTTTTTTGTTTTTGTTCTTTATTGTTGCTTTGTTTTGTCTTCGTCATGTGTCTTGTATGCCAAATGTTGCTAGTGCCTCTGGATTGTCCATTCGTGATTGCTAGTGTCTCTGGATTGTCCATTCGTGATTGCTATTGTCTCTGAATTGTCCATTCGTAATTGCTAGTGTCTCTGGATTGTCCATTCGTGATTGCTAGTGTCTCTGGATTGTCCATTCGTGATTGCGAGTGTCTCTGAATTGTCCATTCGTAATTGCTAGTGTCTCTGAATTGTCCATTCGTGATTGCTAGTGTCTCTGGATTGTCCATTCGTGATTGCGAGTGTCTCTGGATTGTCCATTCGTGATTGCTAGTGTCTCTGAATTGTCCATTCGTGATTGCTAGTGTCTCTGAATTGTCCATTCGTGATTGCTGGTGTCTCTGAATTGTCCATTCGTGATTGCTAGTGTCTCTGAATTGTCCATTCGTGATTGCTAGTGTCTCTGGATTGTCCATTCGTGATTGCTCCTATACGGTTTTCTATGATGTTTATTATAGTCTTCGGTTTGATTGGACCGGAGCTCGACCCTACCATGTATCACACTCTAGGGGATCACACCTACCTTTACATCACAGATGCTGTTAAAAATCCCATGTACAAACGAAATTACATGCATATACCTATTTCAGTTCACTACACCCAATGAAACCAAAGATATCCTATACGAAATTAATATGTCACATCAGTATAGTTAGACGAGTCTCTGGGTTTCAATATCAGAGGTTTGCTATGTGGTTGACCAAAATATTTAACCATAATTCAGGCACTAAAACAGTGCGGGTTCCTTTATATAGTACATGATAAAGAAGATGCAATTCTCAAAAAAAATAATTAAAACATAATTTGATAACCCCCCGGAGCACCGAAGTACACCCCCGGTTTTCAGTGATGTTCGTGTTGCTCGATCTTTAGTTTTCTTTGCAATGTTTTGTAGATCGTTGTTTGTTCTTTTGACCATTAAGTTGTCTGTCCTACTTCGACGTACGGCTTCTGATTGCCCCTTTGGTATCTTCAAAGTTTTCTTGGAAATTATACTAAAAAAGTCAATGGATTTCTTCTTATGATGAATTATGTTCCAAACTTACCAGGGAAGTTGTAACAATTTAGATTCCTCGGCCATTCAAAACCGTACTTTTCCATCACATGAGCACATCCTTTGTATGATTCCTGACATTGTTCCCTAGACGGCATCACCAAGGGCCCCTTGCCATTTTCCCGGCACTCGGGAAAGTAAACAGCACACATGAACTCCTTCAAATATTTACTGCACTTACGGTTTAACAAGGGGTAAAATTTGTGAAATTCTAGTCTTGCCCGTTCCTGAGTTGGATGGCCCAATCCATTCGGAAGTGTCGTAAAATTATAACCGATGCCTTTACACATTGGTTCCCTTAAACGTTCGCATTTCTTAGCCTTAACCGTCCATAATGCGCTACATACCGAGAGAAAAATGAATATCTGTTTCATTTTACTTTCTACTGCAGAGAAATGAAAATAATCATGTAACGACACAAAGGTGCGTTGTTGATAATATTGTCTTTCACATGATTTTCAGAAAAAAATTTGCAAATGGCTTTTTTGTGTTTTACATTAAAGTGCAATTAAATTTAGTGAAATAGAAAATAAAAGTGACAAAAACAACATATTTCTTAATTGAACATTGTATAATTAATTAACAAAGTAAATATAATAATAACACGATTGTATATATAGCATAAACGCTTTATTTTCGTGGGTTATTCAACAAAACGTACATACAACGCTGTTTAAATACAGTGAACTCTCAATAAACCGGAATCCTGTATAAACCAAACTTTAAACAATATAAATTAAAATATAGGAACTTTTTGTTCAAAAAAGTTTGAATATACCAAAGAGATAATTTAAAATGTATTAACTAAACATCTGTCTATTCCGAACACAAAATTTGGTCTGAAGGAGGTTCGACTTAGACAGGTTTCACTGTATGTAGGATATTGTCACATACATTAAAGCTGTCATGTTGTGTAAGGAATGTTATCTTATATTTAGAGACGATATATATTTTTTTCATTTTCTATTAATTTGCACGATTTACTATTTATTACTCGTTCATTTATTTTATTATGTTAATTTTATTGTTCTTTAATACATTTCTTGACATTTGTTTTAAATTTGTATTTGGTTTTCAGTTATTTATTTAGATTTATTTTTGTTGTCCTATCAATCAATTTGTTTTATATTGTTTTCGCTCTTTTTTAAATTTTTTTCCCATGATTTGTAATATTCATGTCAAACTATTAACAATTATAGAGTATAGCTGTAACTATACCGACCAAATACAACATACGTTGAATTATAACAAATATCATCTGAAATTATCAATCTTTACCTCGCTTTAAGTGTATGCATGGAATGGAAAAGAACAAACAATTACTACACAGTCGGAACATTTCAAAAATCCAATTGAACAATTCGTAGAAAGAGGCAAAATCAATACCCAGAACAAGCGCATACATCACCACTCCCTTTCCTGTCTTGGTACAGGCACTTCTATGAAAAGTGGCGGGATTAAATAAGTTTGAAATAATAATCAAATTTTAATGAGATTTCAACTTAACATGTAATTTGTGTTTAAGTCTAATTGCTTAACCTCCCGGTACAACGTATATTTATTTCATACTTAAAATATAAATGGTTGACCCGGAAATCAGGACAATGTGTCCCATCGGATTGACATGTTTGTATCCCATCGGATTGACATGTCTGCCTTTGGGTTGTTGTTTTAATGAGATAGAACTAAATAAACTCCAGCTCACTGTGTTGGTCAGGTACAAAACATACCTCATCATCATTTATATCAAAGAGTAACTTATTCTTATTTAGTCCGAACAATTGCTCAATTGGCGTTAAGCAACAATGAATCACTCAATCACCCGAAAAGTTAGTTCATAGCGAATAGGGATACAGTGGACCAATGATTTACGGCATATGATATGGTCCTTTTTTTTCTACCACAATAAAATAATCACTAATCACAAACTCGCAAAAAGTCCGATGAGGTGAGCTGAAAAGGCACCATATGAAATGAATGTGAAAAACGTTACTAGGTACTTAAAGATACAAACAGGCAACGACTTGAATACGAAATGCATACATCTTTAAACTTTCTGCGTTGATAAGAGAAAAGAACATTGAATGGTCCATCCATCTTCAACTAGTGTATATATTTTATTTTGGGTAACCATCGACATATATGACAACCCCTTGTATCGAATTTACTGTCAATATCACGATAATTTATTGTGTATTTTGTGGGTTGGAAGAAAAGTTTAAAGATACCAAAGGTGTAATCAGAATCCGTAAATCTAAGATACCAAAGGTGTAATCAGAAGCCGTAAATCTAAGATACCAAAGGGGTAATCAGAAGCCGTAAATCTAAGATACCAAAGGTGTAATCAGAAGCCGTAAATCTAAGATACAAAAGGGGTAATCAAAATCCGTAAATCTAAGATACCAAAAGGGTAATCAGAAGCCGTAAATGGAAGAAGAATAGCCAAAAGAAAAAGGACAAAAGGACAAACAATTATCTACAAAACACTATGCAGAAAATTAAAGATCGAATAACATGAAACCCACTTAAAACAGAGGTTGAACTCAGGTGTCCCGGAAGAGTAGACATTTCCTGCTCCATTGTTACTGTTCGACGGCATAACGTTCGACATAAAGGACAACGTCTTGTAGTGAATGTACTGTGAATATCAGGATAATCTATTGGGCATCTTTTGGGAAGGAAAATACGTTTAAAACAACAAGATAATGACAACAATGATAGTCGTAAATAGTTTATTTACATTATTGATTTAAGCTTAACTGACATTCTAGCCGAAAACATGCACTGGATTCACAAGGGATGTAGAACATGATCCTGGGTAGTCTGGTTGACCAGAACATTCATGTGACATGTCTGTAATGCTCTCGTCCACGTTCAGATGGCGGATGTATTCGTCATTTTCTGCTCTCATCCAACTTGCACCAATTAGTGTCAAACTGTTGTCTGTGACAAATTTATTGATGTCAAATGTACATCTTAAAAAAGAAAAAAAGAAGAAAACATTACATATTAAAATAAGAACGGAAATTTGTTTTCAATGGTTTGTACCACAATAAATATGCGAAACAAAGACTATATTATAGTTCCAACAGAGTATTTCGCCTTAGGTGATATTCGGAACTCTAGCGGAAATACTTAATAGGCTTCTGATTCGAAGATTGTACCACAATAAGCTCTCCGGTGTCCAATAATGTAATCATGACACAATACAAATGGAAAATTATTATTTGGTTAACTATCCACTATTAAGATTAGTGTCATTTATGTTATTATGATGTAACTAGATTAACACGACGGGTGCCATCAGTGTAGCAGGAACTGCTTATACGCCGGAGCACATTTCATCCCTAGTTTATAGGGGGTAGGTGTTGCTCAATGTTAAGTTTCCTGTATCGTGTCTTGACGCTCATTGTTAGTCATTTTTGGCCTTTTCATTTTGGCATTTGTATTGTCTATCCTCCTTCGATTTATGGTTTCTTCAAGTTTACCATTAACATAACACTAATTAGATATGATAAATCACGAATGACAGCAAAATAATAGCTTTCTATTATGGTAGCTGTATGGGTGTTTAACACCACTTTCTATAACATTTAAGTTATATGGTAACGGGCAGTTTTATTGGCGGATGAAATCGATGTACTCGGGGGGAAAAAGCGACCGGACGTAAGTGACTGACATACGTGATGACATAAAGTTGTATCGAGTACACCCGCCGTTAGCGAGTTTTTCGTTCGAACTATCAAATTAAGTTGTAATAGGTACTAATTTCATAGGTAGAAATATATTAAGTTATTAAACAATCAAGTCAACGGATGTTCCAATATCTGAAAATAAATTACTTGATCAATGCTAATGTATTAAAAAAAAAGTAAATATTACGGCAGCATCCATTTTCTTATCGGAAAAGTGGCTGGAATTATCTTGAAAATATTCTCATATCTGGTCAAAACATAATTTGCTACCCCTTCAATATCTCCCATTTTCCTTTTTCCATTAGATAGTTTGAAAAGAAATTCCACGCCCCCTCTTCTGAAATAATAACGTAGATATCTAATGTATTGCGTACAACGAGTTCTGGAATTACCTTCACTAGGCACGATCAAAATTGAAAGATTGCAAAACCAAATAATTTATAAAAAATGTGGGAACAAGAAAACAAAAACCAAAACAGAATAGCCAGTATCGACTAAGGTGACGTATATCTGAGCTTTAGTAATAATTGCATTATTTAGCCACTTAAAACTTCAATAAATATACATGTATCTAAAAAAAAAACAATGCCAGCGCCGAAACACTGACAACTGGACAGATGATACTTCAGAGGACTAATAGTCCACCATCAGAGGTATGGACCCAGTTATAGTAATGAAAACGCATGTTCCCGTATAGTGGTGTCCAAGACATATTGTGTTATTTGTTTTGTTTTTCTTCGATTTGTGTTCCCTATGTTACCGGTTTTCCTGGAGTGCCCATTTTTATTTGCCCCTTTGGTATTCTCTAACGTTTATTTCTCATATATTGAAACTCATATATTGAATCTTATATATTGAAACTTGTATATTGAAGCTCATATATTGAAACTTATATATTGAAACTCATATATTGAAACTTATATATATTGAAACCAGAGGCGGATCCAGGGGGGGGGGGGGG